>JACEEZ010004424.1:0-45000 GCA_016584305.1 Chionoecetes opilio | reverse complement strand
GTATGTAAATGTGTGTTTATGTATTTTGTATTACTTAAAGAAGTGGTTGCGGCGGCGATGGTATAGCGGTGGTGGTGGCTGGCAGCCTTGTGGGAGTGGTGGCGGTGGTGGCGGTTGTAGTGGTGGTGGTGGTTGGTGATGGTGGCGAGGGTGGGGGGGTTGGTGGTACAAAAGCTGTAAATCTAGTTTCTCGGGGCACTACATAGGCCCCCCGCCCTTAGGAAAACCAAAGGGAAAAGCTTCAAAATTCCCCCCCCCGGGGCTTTAAAGGTTACCCAATTCCCCTGCAAAACGGAAATATCCAACCCAAACGAATGTACGTACTGACTGGTTAGGCGGGGGAGTGAGGTGTCAAAAGCAGTTTAATCCATATGAGTGTAGGACAAAACCCCCCTAGGGGCAAAAAAAAACCCGCAAAACCCCCCCCCGGACAAAAACCCCCTAGGAAAAAAAAAAAACCCGAGGACAAAACCCCCCCCGGACAGAAAAAAAAACCAGAAATTTTTTTTAATTTTAAAATTTTTTTTCTTAATATATTTTAGTTTAGAACCTTTTTCCCGGTACGGAAAATATTACATTTATTATAAATATATAGGTTTTGATGATAGGTGTTGATAGGTTTGATAGGTTTTTATCTCTAGCTACGTAGATAACACTTAATTTAGTCGCCAGCTGCAATAATGTCGCCAGGCGCCATATATTACGAATTATAGCATCACTACTCCTGTGTATGACTTGTACCACTGAAGATAATACACAGTAGCTTATATCATGGTTGTATAATCTACCCTGTTTCAGCGTTGCTTTATGCTTTTTATGTGCAAGTACATACGATTTCAAATTACACTACTCGGTTTTTTTTCGGGCGACGACGACGGCGGGAGGACACTCAGAACAAACACTAGATGGCGACCTTAGTGTAGCCCATTATCAACGTCGCCACTCGGTTGATATATTTTTGTAATTTGTTCATTTATAGCCATACTGTGACAGATGAAGGCACAAAATGACAGACTCTTCAGATAGCCCCTTCTGACTTTCCTGAAATCATGGATGTAGAAATGTAAGTACTAACGCCACCACACGTCTGTAAATAAAAATGAAACGTTATCCTGGCGACTTTAGTGTTTTCTACGTTACATGGGGATTTACGGTACTCAGGTAGACAAATCAATGATCAGGTGGAGTGAACAAACACAAAGAAAGATTATAATATTTTTCATGATTATTTCCGTAATAAATTGCTTAAATTATATTTTTTCTTCTAATTTTACTGGTATTAAACTGAGGGGGTTTTGTCCTATTTCGCACTTTAGCTTAGGGGGTTTTGTCCAAGGAGGTTTGGTCATAAGGGGGTTTTGTCCGCGGGGTTTTTGTCCTAGGGGGTTTTGTCTGGACCCCAATCCATATAGATAGCATTCTCAAACCATGTGAAGGGAAAATAAACACTTTTCTCTCTCTTTCAATCTCTTTTTATCGCTCTCTATCCCTTAATTTTGTTCTTATCTCTCCCCTTTCTTTCCTTTCTCTCTCATTTTTCCTTTTTTTTTCTCTCTCTCTCTCTCTCTCTCTCTCTCTCTCTCTCTCTCTCTCTCTCTCTCTCTCTCTCTCTCTCTCTCTCTCTCTCTCTCTCTCTCTCTCTCTCCACAGTGGAGTGGAGAGAGAGAAAGTGGAGTTCCACAAGGGTCTGTTTTGGGCCCATTACTATTTTTGATTTACATCAACGACTTGGATAGTGGGATTAGCAGTGATATCAGCAAGTTTGCTGATGATACTAAGTTAAGTAGGATTATTGGATCACATTCTGACTTAAACATATTGCAGGGAGACTTAGATAAACTTAACGAGTGGGCAGTCAGATGGCAGATGGAATTTAATATTGATAAATGTAGCGTTATGAATGTTGGTAGAAAAAACCCTGGTAATAGATACACCATAAGCAATGTATCGCTGATAATATAAGAAGGTGAAAAAGATCTTGGAGTGAGGGTGAGCCTGGTATAAGGTCACGTAAACAGCACGTAGGTGCAAACTTTACTTGTGTAATAAGAATATTTACAAGTGCAAATTGAAGTGCAGGTATACGAGTTGGTGGTGTAGGTAGTGTGGCTGGCTAGGGTGATGGCTGGGCAGGAACTCTCACTCGGTAGCATGGCAGGCCCGCTGTCGACTCTGTTGAGCCGTGCCGCCGACTCTGAAACCTCGGAGCAGTTGGCGAGCGTAACAAGCCAACACTCCTTACAATCCCCTCCCGGGGGTAAAGAGGTTACGGAACGAAGCGGTCCGGACGTCTGCGTTCAAGTAAGCTTCGGCGCTGCGGCTGGGTAGCTGGCGATGGCGACGAGAACCGCACCTTGCGGCGATCACCTACAGGAGGAGCGGCCTGGGGTTCACCTGAGGTCGAAGCTGGTGCTGGACGTAGGTAGCGGCGGTTCCTCCAAAATATCCTCCCACTTGGAACTTGGACGTGGTAATCTCTGTGTTTACCGACACCAACTACCACCCCCTGCTTGTTCCAGCGCCGAGACTTGCAGTCTTGTATGCGTACAGGGGTGCCGACACGAAGCGGCGGTAGCGCACGGGAGGAGCGATTATAGTACCACTCCGCCTTTTCCATTCCCGCGGACAGTTTGGCGTCGCACTCCTCATCGGCTGCCTGCCATTCGGGAGCGAATGCACGCCGGTGTGCCGGTACTGCCGTCCGGAGAGGACGACCGTAAAGCATATGGGCTGGAGATCGACCATCAGGGCGGGGAGTGTTTCGGAGCTCCATCAAGCCCCTGTCGAAAGCCTCATCTTCGTTGCCACCTGCTGTGGGGACCTTCGCGATGAGATATTTCGCCTTCTTCACGAAAGCCTCTGCGTGGCCGTTAGACTGGGGGTAACTGGGGGAAGATAAGACATGATTAATGCCCCATCTCTTCACGAAGGACCGAAACGCAAAGCTTGAAAACTGCGGCCCTCCGTCAGTCCGGAGCCGAACTGGTACACCCACATCCTTAAAGATGCCACACAGCAGCTTCATCGTGATTCGCGACGTCGCCTCCCGACCATATTCTGCAATGCACGGCCACCCAGACAAGCGATCGGAGTAGATTAGGTAATCCTTACCAGCGTGGGTGAAGAGGTCTGCCGAGACTTCCTCGAAGGGCCGTGATGGAAGAGGGTCCGAGAGTAGTGGCTCCTTCGGCTGTGACGGCAGCATCTCCTGACACGCGTCACAGCCCCTGACCGTGCTGGTGATGTCGCTGTTAATGCCGGGCCACCACACAGTTTGACGGGCCCGACGCTTCGTCGCCTCGATGCCTCTATGGGAGTCATGTAGTCGGGAAAGGACATGGCTCCTGAGCGAGGTAGGGATGACCCACCGCGAGCCATATAGCACCAGTCCATCCTCAGTGGACAGGTCGTCGCGGAGCTTCCAGTAATCTTGCAGGGCAGCCGGTAAATCTGGCCGGTTTGCTGGAAAACCTGAAGAGACGTTATTAATTAGAAGCTGGTATGTGTCATCCGTCCTCGCAGCTTCGCGAATGTCAATAATGACTGGGTCTGCGTAAGGGTCCGAGTTAGGCTCAGAAATCTCACAGGCTCTGGCCAACACACATGTACGAACGTGGTGGGCGACCTGAGACTCTGCCTCCATATCAGCGTGCGTTGGCACAGCAACGGGGGCGCGGGACAGTGCGTCTGGGAATGCGTGCTCCTTACCTGTACGCCAGATGGTGGAAAAGACGTATGGTGCTATTTTCTCCTTCAGCCGCTGGATGCGAGGATTGTCTATTGCGTCCAGGATGTGGTGGTCAAGGATGGGAACGAGCGGCTTGTTGTCAACCACCAATTCGAAGGTAGAAAGGCCAAGCAAGTACATCCGGCACTTCCTCATAGCCCACACGACAGCAAGCAATTCTAGTTCCACCACAGCATACCTAGTTTCAGTATCGCTCAGGAACCTTGACCCACACTGCACTAACCTCAACTTGGTACCGTGACGCTGGAGCAGGGCGTAACCAAGTCCCATGAGACGGGAGGCGTCAGTTTGCAGGACTGTAGGTAGAGCAGGGTCAAAGTGAGCCAGGACTGGGGTCGACGAGAGGGCCTTCTTCACCGTCTGAAAGGAGGACTGATGAGCTGGAGTCCAAACAAATGCTTTCCTTGGGCTGAGAAGCGCCGTAAGTGTGTCTGCTGCCTCGGCGACCTCTGTGGAGAAATCAGCTAGTTGGTTGACAACACCAAAGAAAGAGCGAAGGGTTGTTAGGTTGGTGGGAACTGGAAAATCTGCCACCGCTTTTGTTTTACCTGGGTCAGCACTAACACCGTCCTCTGAGATGATGTACCCACAGAAATGGGCGGCTGGGGAGGCAAACATGAACTTTTTCCGGTTGATGGTGATGCGGTGAAGCCGGAAGCGTTCCAATATCTGCCTTACCCGGTCGAGGTGATCCTCGTAAGTAGTGTCCCACACAAGCACATCGTCGACGACCTTTGTGCAGTTGTCAACACTTTCCAATGCGATGTCCACACGTCTGCAGAACTCGTCACTTGTAGAGACAAATCCCATCGGTCCCCTTAGGAACTTATACCGTCCCCAGGGTGTGATGAATGTGGTGAGAGGCTGAGACTCCTCCTTTAAGGGAATTTGCCAATAACCCCACATAGCGTCTAAGGTAGACAAATATTTGGAGCCCTGGGTTACCTGCATCGCCGCGGAGCGGGGCGACGGGGATGGATACGTCGGGCGAAGCACCTGCCGGTTAAGCTTTGACAAGTCAACGGTGATTCGAACACCGCCAGACTGCTTTTGAGCGACAACCATGGGATGACACCAATCAGACACCTCAGCACCTACCGGCTTTATGATGTCTTGCTTAACCATAGTATCCAGCATGGCCTTCGTATCCGCCTGCCAAGCCAACGGAATACTGTTGGGCGTGTGACGAGCAAAGGGCTGGGAGTCAGGACGAAGGTGGATCATCATGGGAGGCCCCACCATGGAGGCGAGCCTTGCACCGTTGTCAAAGTCTCCGGAATCCACCAGGACGTCAGAGAACTCCTTCAGGAATGCTTTGCGATCCTTGTCTACCTGTCGTCCCTCTGTGCTGGAATGTGATGCAGAGGTCTCTGCATGGGGGGAGGAGGTATCGTTACAACGCACCGCAGAAATCTGCTAAGGATAATCTTCGGTAATTATGTGTAATGCACAGGAATTATACCAGGAAAGAAGAGCATCATCGACACCCCGAAACACACCGATGGTAGTATTAACAGTGGCTTCCCCGAGCGTAAGTGTGGCCTTAAACGAGCCAACGGGGCTCAGCCGGCTCTTGTTAGCGGCCAACACTTCATCCTGGCAGTTTGAGAGATCACTTTCACTAAGGCCGAGACAATGAAGCTGACTTAAACCAATCACGTTTGCTTCGGCACCTGTGTCGGGAGTGAACTGCAACTTACACTGGCCAGTTATAGGGAATTATGAGCTGGCGACCCCCGATGAAAACCTTCGGCGCCCGATGTTTCGGTACGGCGAGTCTGACGTCCCTGTTCCGTAAACTATGGGCTTTTCGGGCACCAGGAGGTTGGGCACCCCTACCTTCACTAGTACGACCTTGGTGGATACCTTTTTTGTGACACACCTTGCTGTAGTGTCCTGTGATACCGCAGGCGTCACATCGCTTACCCCATGCCTTGCACTGCTTGTGGCGTCCTTGTGGGTGAGGCTCACCTCCACACCCTTCACACTTGGCGCCAACCTCATGATGGCGGTGGCGAGATGCGCTCTGGTATCGGTGTCTCGTACTTACTGCTCTCCCAACAGTCCTGCGAGTGCTGCTGAGGTCCGTCTCGGTGTTAAGAGCAGACTCCTCGCTGCGACACAGCCGCAAGGCCTCGGGGAGGCTTGGGGGAGGATCTATCGCAAGTAGCTTCCGTCGAAGGTTTTGGTCAGCCACACCGGACGTGATGCGGGTCACCAATCTATCGTCCAGGCAGCTGCTGCACAGCTCCGCGTCGTCAGCAAGTTCCTTGAGGGTGATAAAGAACTCGTCAAATGACTCACCTTCCTGCTGCCGGCGTTCCTCAAACTTCACACGCCGCAGGGCAACATTCCGCTGGCGCTGGAAGTATATAGTGAGTCGATCCAGAACCTCCTTCACTGGCCACGTATCGTTGTCTTCAGCAATGCCGACGGCGTGCGCCAACGTGCCGCGCATCTCAGGGGTGAGGCATGACCGGAAGTGTGCCAGCTGGGTCCGTACGGGCTGCTCCCGAAGCTGCAACAGTTCCTCATAGTCCGCCCATGCACTGCGCCACACATTGTACTCACGCAGGGAAACGTTGGGAGAAAGCTTGTGTGGTGCCTGGGCTTGGGGGCGGCTAACGTGGTGACGCGGTGCGAGTATCGGCGTCCCCACATCAGCCACTCCGCCACTCGCACCATCCCGGGTTGCCAACACACGTGACAGAAGCTCCTGCATCTCACGGCGATCTTCTGTGGCATGTGCTTGCTGCATCTCCAACAACGAAGAAAGCTTGTCCACAACCTGCGCCGTAAACAACTCCGCTGAAGGCTGGTCCTCGGGGCGCTCGGCTTGACTCCTAGTCTCCGTCTTCTTGGCGTGGTACCAACTATACGCTGCTCCTGTAGTCACTGCGCCATGGTATAAGGTCACGTAAACAGCACGTAGGTGCAAACTTTACTTGTGTAATAAGAATATTTACAAGTGCAAATTGAAGTGCAGGTATACGAGTTGGTGGTGTAGGTAGTGTGGCTGGCTAGGGTGACGGCTGGGCAGGAACTCTCACTCGGTAACTCTCACTCGGTAGGCCCGCTGTCGACTCTGTTGAGCCGTGCCGCCGACTCTGAAGCCTCGGAGCAGTTGGCGAGCGTAACAAGCCAACACTCCTTACAGAGCCCAGACCTCCGACCTAGGAAACAATGTATTGAGGCCAGAAATAGAGCTAATAGAGTATTATGATTAATTACCAGAAGTGTTAAAAGTAGAAGTGCGGAAGTTATTCTAAAGCTTTATCTGGCTCTAGTCAGGCCTCACCTAGACTATGCAGTTCAGTTTTGGTCTCCATATTACAGGATGGATATAGTGTTGTTAGAAAAAGTGCAGAGAAGGATGACCAAAATTATACAAGGGATGCGTAACTTTAGTTATGAGAGGAGATTGAAGTTATTAAAATTACACTCACTAGAGAGATGCAGAGTAAGGGGCGATCTGATAGAAGTTTTTAAGTGGATAAAGGGATTTAATAAAGGAGAGGTAGGAAAAGTTCTTACGGCTTTTAACCAGGGTAGAACAAGAAGTAACGGATTCAAGCTGGAAAAGCGTAGATTTAGAAAGGAAATAGGGAAAAACTGGTTCACAAATAGGGTGGTGAATGAATGGAATGGTCTCAGTAGACAGGTAGTTAGTGCTGAATCATTGGAGAGCTTTAAAGGGGAGCTGGATAGGTTCATGGATAGGGATGAGAGGTGAATGTAGGTAGTGTTAGGTGACAGGAACTACCACGTGTAGGCCTCGCGGCCTCTTGTAGCGTCCTTATTTTCTTATGTTCTTATGTTCGCTCTCTCTCTCTCTCTCTCTCTCTCTCTCTCTCTCTCTCTCTCTCTCTCTCTCTCTCTCTCTCTCTCTCTCTCTCTCTCTCTCTCTCTCTCTCTCTCTCTCTCTCTCTCTCTCTCTCTCTCTCTCTCTCTCTCTCTCTCTCTCTCTCTCTCTCTCTCTCTCTCTCTCTCTCTCTCTCTCTCTCTCTCTCTCTCTCTCTCTCTCTCTCTTTCCCCCCCCCTCGTGCGTCCTCTCTGTACATGTTTCTTTTGTTCCTATATAATGTGAATACATTTCCTTCCCTATTTGTTTGATGTGATTCTATCCTATTCATGGAGGTAGAATATAGGGGAGAGGCCGAGGCGCAGACAGAGTGAGGTCATTCAGGTCGGCCGGTGGCCATACAAAGATTCGGCCGCTTTTTTAAACATGGACTAGGGAGAGTCTAACGTGGAGCTTCCATGTTAGACTCAAGTAGTACCAATGCCAAGAACGCGTGCTTTAGACGCCAGCAGCGAGAGCTAACATGGTCTTATGTTGATCCACGACTGCGCTTGGGTTGGCAGCCCTGAACCAGGGAGATCATATATTGGGGGACGGAGAACGGAAGAGTCATTTGTCTCCGCGCCCTGGTACCGAGAACAACAAAACACACCATACCATATATGAACCTATATTCTTCATTTATTCACTTTTTTACCCACATTTTCCTTGATCTTCATAGCTCTTCCCATTATCGGGAGTCAAGATTGTCATGGTCATGTTATAGTTATTATTTACTTGCACAACTAATGATGCCTTAATCACTAGTTGATAGTTGATAGTTTGATAGTTGATAGTTGATAGTTGACTAGTTTTTTAGTTGATAGTTGGAGTATGTGAGAGAGAGATCATGCATGAGTGAGAGGACAGTAGGATGTGCGAATGAGGTGGATAGATGTGTGGAAATGGGAGACTTCTGCCGTGGCCTCCCCATAGAGGGATGTAAGGAACCGCTGTTAGCGTAGACTAGACTATTATGACCAAAAAGAGAATAAATGTCTCCTCTGTTTCCATTAATCAAATGCAAGTGCTGCTGTATAGTCGTATAAGTGAGTGACTATTATATTACTGATAGTCTGGACTCGGCGGGCGAGGAGAGATAAACAAACCCAGATTTCGTAGGGCGCCAAACGCGGTCTTTAAAAAAATATTTCAGATGCTTCATAATCTGCAGTAGACGCATGTATACACTCATATTTTGCCAAACAGAATATTGACAGTACCGCTAATCTGTCTTAGCATGGGCATTTGCATAGTATCGTAAATATCATTAGACTCAAGTGTTGGACAGGGTCCTGGGTGTCTAACATTTCCAATACTATTCTCGTTAGTTTTAGACCAACTTAAGACTAATCCCCCCCGGAAAATGTTTAGAAAACGGAAATGCCTGTCTAAAGCCGCGGTTAGTCTTAGGTTAGCCGAAGTCCACGTTTAAAGAATCGGCCGATTGGCAGACAGCAGGTTGTAGGAGCCGCTCCCTTGCCCTGAGCTGACTATGCACCTGACTTGACGCCACCCTGGCCGTTCCCTGCATTCATTCATTCAGCATACAAGGTACCTGCTGGATGGACGTGTTAACGTGTGTGAAGAAAAAGAAGAAAGATGCCTGTTTCCTGTGCTGCATATGGTTGCACAGCAAGATTCAATAAGGTGCTGCATCCAACAGTTTCACCGGTAAGCATAAATCCTAATTAAGGCAAATTTTGTAATACAAGCAAGAAAAAACCCATTATAACATATGAAGCAGGTCACGAGGAGAACGTTGATAGAAAAAAGTATGATGTGGTGGTTGTTGTTGTAGTGATAATGTGGTAGTGATGGTAATATTAATGATTGTGGTGAAATTGGTTGTGATGGTGGTTGTGATATTGCTGGTGGTGGTTTTGTTGTTGTAGGAGTGGTGATGGTGATGGTGATAAGGTAGTGATGATATTGTTGGTGGTGTTAGTGATGCTGTTGTGGTGGTGATGGTGATGTGGTGGTGTTGATGATGGTGAAGCTGATGTGTTGTTAGTTGTACTGATGGTGATGTGGTGGTGTTGATGGTGAACTTGATGTGGTAGTTGTACTGATGGTGATGTGATGGTGTTGATGGTGAAGTTGATGTGGTAGTTGCACTGATGGTGATGTGATGGTGTTGATGGTGAAGTTGATGTGGTAGATGTACTGATGGTGATGTGGTGGTGTTGATGGTGAAGTTGATGTGGTAGTTGTACTGATGGTGATGTTGTGGTGTTGATGGTGATGTTGTGGTGTTGATGGTGAAGTTGATGTGGTAGTTGTACTGATGGTGATGTGATGGTGGTGAAGTTGATGTGGTAGTTGTACTGATGAATTAAAAACAATTAACATAAACAATGCGGTAATGGCTAGCTTTGACATCCAATCACTATTTACAAATATTCCATTAGATGAGACTATTGAGATCATCACTAATAATTTATTTCATAATGTTACCACTTTTCTTAGCTACACAAAAAAACTATTCTCTGATTTATTAACTCTAGCTATAAAAGACTCTCCATTCATATTTAATAAAAAAACCTTATGTCCAAACTGATGGGGTCTCCATGGGGTCCTGCTTGGGTCCTTCCTTTGCCAATGCTTTTGTATGTCATCATGAACAAATCTGTCTGTCTGACAGTCCCTACCTCTTTTAAACCCCTTTATTATAAACGTTACGTTGATGACACCTTTTTACTTCTTAAGAATGCTGAACATATTCCCTTATTTTTTAATTACCTTAATTCTAAACACCCAAATATTAAGTTCACATATGAAGTTGAAAACCAACTATCACTACCATTTACAGATATCTTAGTTACCCGTAAAGATAATTATTTTACCACCTCAGTCTACCGAAAACCTACCTGCACAGGACTTGGATCTCAGTATCTATCATTCATCCCTAACCTTTTTAAAATCAATGCTATTAAGACCTTACTACACAGATGTTATAGTTTCTCTTCCAACTGGTTTGCCTTCGATGATGAAATAAAATTCCATACTAATTTTTTCCAAAATAATTGCTATTCCCTTAAATTGATAGAACAAACAATTTCTAGTTTCTTAAATGAAAAGTTTAACCCTAAGTCGAATCAAACCAAACCTATATTAGACACACATTATATTAAACTTCCATTTTATAGCCATCATAGTTATATCATTCGTAGAAAACTAAATGATCTACTCAAGTTACACTTTCCTAGCTCAAAATATAAATTTGTTCTCACTAATCCATTTACTTTAAGAACACATTTCAAATATAAAGATCCTATACCTAAAACTCTTATCTCCAATAAGAGTTATGAATTTGAATGTTCGAGCTGTAAGGCTCGATACATCGGTGAGACGTCAAGAAACTTAACCCCTAGGTTCGCAGAACATAAAGGTGTTTCTGCTCGTACTGGCCGACTCATTTCTTCCCCTTCTCAATCTGCTATTCGCTCACACTCCCATGATCTTGATCACCCATTCTCTATTAATGATTTTAGAATCCATCAAAGGCAAACATCTCGTGACACTAAATTATTAGAATCCATACACATCAAGCACTTGTCCCCTGATCTTAATAATCAAGTCACTTCATACCAATTACATATACTCAAATGATTTTAATGATCACACTGTTTCGATCGTCCGACTCTCGTTTCGAACGCTCCATAGGAACTGAAATGCTACCTGTAAAATTATTGTTCATTCAGTCCTCTGCCAACCTGGACAGCATACACACCAAGGTTTGTTAAGTATATATTGTGTTTTTAGTTTTAGATAATATAGGATTATTTATTTGCTTTAATTTTTTTTTAGATGTTTGCTTTTAACAGTTTCTTAGTATTTTAACTTATATACACTATTTTAGCCTGATGATGCCAAGTGTCATTGGCGAAACGTTGCACGCACATAAAGAACCCCAAGAATGACGAGTGTCTTTGCCACCCTGAAAAATCATGATATATATATATACATATATATGTTTATAATATATATTGTCTTACTCGATTCCTTGGCGCTTACAATACTTATACTTTACTTAACACCGCTCGACCACGTTTATCCACATACCACCTTAGATGTGTATACCTCTGGGTAGGGAAGCAGGTTACCTGCCTCTCCAGAGAGCCATCACTGGCAATTACCTCTACTGGTCATTGACTATATATGCTACTTGGGTTGACCCCAGTAACCTTTAGATAACAAGCCAGAAAAGGGTAACATTATTTGATATCCTATTAAGTTTTATTAATCAAATGATTCAATGTTATATCGATTTTTGTCCCTCGTCAGGTCGAGTCTTCTGATCCTGTACTGTGTTGACGTGTGCAAAGATCAACGTGTTCATGCATGTTATGGGTGTGACGCTATATCAGGCTGAACAATATAAACACACACACACACACACACCACACACCACACACCACACAGACAGACACACAGACACACAGCCACACAGACACACAGCCACACAGACACACAGCCACACAGACACACACCACACAGACAGACACACAGACACACAGACACACACACACCACACACACACAGCCACACAGACACACACCACACACCACACAGACAGACACACAGACACACACACAGACACACACACACACACACACACATTTCACCAACCATTTGATTCAACGTTTCACTCATTCAATATAAGATGAAGAAAACAATCCAGTAAATATTGAAACATACATATATATTGAATTAATGAAAAAAAATAAGCAAAAGATGATTAAAAAACAAATGATCCTTGCATAGAGTTGTGGAATATGCCTTCCGGTTCCGCTGAATGTTTGGTGCGTGACTCTGCTTGTTTGTCACCTGCTTTGATGCCTTCCAGCCGTAATCCCTTTTGTGTTGAATATGAGGTTGTGATTCCAGTATAATTTTCGTTCGGTACATCTTTACACGCAAAAAGAGAGAGAGAGAGAGAGAGATAATTGATTAATACACCTAAGAAAATAAAAAAAATACGAGGAAATAAGGAGTAGTACAAATGAGCAAGGAATCTAAACAACATAAAACTAGAATAGTAAAGAAAGTCAAGAGTGTCGTGAGAGAATGAAGAGAGAGGAGAAGAAAGTGAAGCCTAGAAGGGATGAGAAGCCAGGAAAAGGCGAGGAAGTGGACAAGAAAAGGAAGTCACGAGTTGTGAGTTGGAGTGGTTGGAGAATTGTGGCAGAATACTGAGGTGGAGGAAGGAGGAAGATGATAAGGTGTGGGAGTGAAGGGAAATGAAAGGAGATGAGAGGAAAAAACAGGGGGAGGAAGAAGGAGAAGGAATAATGGAAGGAAGAAAAGAAAGGAAGACGATGGCAAGGGAAAGTCAGATTTGGGAAAGGAAAAGTTTTTTATATATTTGTTAAGGATGTGGAGTTGTTATCATTGTTATTAGCAGTGGTGGTAAAAGTAATACTGTAGAAGTAATAATGGTAGTAGTACGAATAGCTGCTGCTACCATTACAACACTGACCAGTTATAATGGTACTAATAACAATAATCAATAACCATAACAACAACACACACACACTTATAAATTCTTATCTAGTCACACAACACAAAAGTATTAGGAAATCAACCTTTTTTTTCAATTTCTTCATATTTACCTTTTCATATTTGTTTCATCGCATACAAATTCTACTGACTAAGTAAGATCATTGTATATTAGCCTGGTCTGCGAGTAACTGAGGATGATGGTTTGGCCCATTAAGTCAACACATCACGTATGGCGGTGCTTTGTGTGGCGGTGTGGCTCTGCGTACGGCAAGGTAGAGGTGTGGCACTGGGTACGGCAAGGCAGAGGTATGGCTCTCGGTACGGTAAGGCAGAGGTATGGCTCTGGGTACGGCAAGGCAGAGGTGTGGTTCTGGGTACGGCAAGGCAGAGGTGTGGTTCTGGGTACGACAAGGCAGAGGTGTGGTTCTGGGTACGGCAAGGCAGAGGTGTGGTTCTGGGTACGACAAGGCAACAGTGTGGCTCTGGGTACGGCAAAACAGAGGTGTGACTCTGGGTACGGCAAGGCAGAGGTGTGGCTCTGGGAACGGCAAGGCAGCGGGGCAAAAGGGGTTTGGGGGTAGAGATGGCTGAAGGGTTAGAGCAGCGTTTCTTAACCTTTTCCGACCTCAGCACCCCGTGTAGTCAGCTCTAGGAAGTCCAGCACCCCCTATTTCTGGCTAACATCTGGTTACAGAGACTACGGTTGCTACACTACTGCAGGGATAAAGTAAGGTGAAGTGAATAACTGCTTGATCACTTGTTTTGTTAATTCTCCAAAAATATAACACCAAGTATGCTACTATTATCGGCAAGAACAATGGAATGACTATCTCCAGTGCTGCCCTCGCCAGTCCAGGGTACGCTACCAACTGATCACACCAGAAGCCAGACAATGGTAATGTACGGAATTTTGTCTGACACCCTGGTTCACCTGCAGATCAATAAGCTCCTCCTTGAGGTTGTCAGCATCACTCATGTCTGCCAGGAAGGGCTGCTGAATCCATTCTGGAAATGTATGATCCTTGGGAAAGTACTTTGTCATGGTGGTCTCTAGGTGCGAGAGGTGAGCAACAATATTTTCTACAAGCATGGGACTGACTGTCTTATTCCCCAATATCTTGTCCAGTATAGGAAAGCTTCCCACATTCCCTCCCTGGATTCGACGATTCCAGAGTGAAAACTTCTTTTTGAAGGCTTCTACCTTCTCTGCACAAACAGGATTGTAAGCAAACATGCCTTGCATGGACAAGTTGAGTTCATTCAAATGGCTGAAAATGTCTGCCAGATAGGAGAGAGAGAGGATATACATTTCGTCCTCAAAATTTTCAGCGAACATATGCCGATACTCTCGGAGGAATATTGAAATCTCATCCTTGAGCTCTGCAATACTCTGCAATATTTTCCAACGTGAGAGTCACCGTACTTCAGTGTGGAAGAGAAGGACTTGATACTCACTTCCCATCTCCTCACAAAGTAACTTGAACACTCTGTGTCTGTGGTTTAAAGGACGACCCCGGATTAAATTCACAACTTAACGCAAACAGATAGAACTTCTTTGAGGTGAGGCGGCAACGTCTATGCAGCTAAAGCATGGCGATTAAGAACACAGTGCTTCATGATGATATCTGGTACCCTCTTCTTAAACCAAAGCAGTAAAGCCAAACCTATTCCCTATCATGACTGGAACACCATCTGTGCAGACCGACCCTACCTTCTTCCACTTGATATGATGCTTCATAACCTCTTGAAACCCAGAACGTAATTTCCATTGTAATTTTGCCGCCATTAGACGATTTTTAGTGAATATAAACAATATTTCATAGATATGACTTGTTTAGTATCCTTCTCGACTAACTAATTTGGTATATTCAGTTATTTTTCGTAATTTTATGGCTCCACAACATACAATTATTTATAGCAAAGGAAATATCTGGGGGTAAAAGGGTTAAAGAAGTCGTCCACGAGTCGGAATACATCCGCTGCCTTCGTAGCATTTGCAATGCCTCGCAGAAGAGGAGTTCATCTTTAATTTCATCATCCTTGATGTACCAGGTATATAAAATCAGTTGACTCATGTTAGAATCATCAGTTGATTCATCTAACTGGAGACTGATGCAGATGGGACTGTCCATAATCTCCTGAACAATCTGGTCCAATATGTGGCAACTCATATCTGCAACTCTCCATGTGATGACATGGTTTTTTTTTTTTTTTTTTTTTTTTTTTTATTTCTTTTTTTCCACCTGTGCCTATAGCGCCTGTAGGCAGTGGTGACCCAGGGCTCGGATGGTAAGCTCTGGAGGTTCACTTGAGGGTTCTGATGGTTGGTCCTCGCCCGTTGGTGGCGCAGGCAAGATTTGTATAGTGACGCCTGTGATTACAGGCTCATGCCGCCCCCCTGTGTCCTCCGATGCACTCGCAGTCGAAGGAAGAGTTGATAGGCAGGGCATGTGGGTGTTCTTAGGCCACTTGACGGTGCAGAAAGATTTTGGGTTTCTTCGGGGATCGAACTCGGGTCACCGAGAACGCCAGTCGGAGACTCTAACCGCTCCGCTACCGCCTCCCCTTGGGGAGGCGGTAGCGGAGCGGTTAGAGTCCTACCATCTTTCCTACCTCCTTGGTAGTCTGTCCTACCACCTTGGACAGAGGCAATTCTTTTATGTTCTTGGCTGCCTCTGTTCCATAAACCAGTTCTACCATCCGAATGGTGCATGGCTTAACCAGGTTTTCCGGAGCCAAATGCGAAGCCTTCTCCCTGATGAACTGGTATGCCACCTCAGAGGAAGCTTGCAGATGGGGTTTCTGTACTGGCTTGAATCCAAGTCGGGGTAGTGTGCCTTTCTGGTCATGTCAAGCCCTCTTAGCTTGCAGTCGATAGTCTGTTCATGTTCTGCAGCTGGATGCTTCACCTGGTGTTCTCGGAGTCTAGCATACTTGAAATTTGAGTTGCAAATAATGAAATGGCAGATCATACATTGTGCCCGGTCTGGTCCTCCATGATCATCCAAGAAGGAGTGCAGTGAAGCCATACGTGACATATTTGTCACGTCATTTCAGGGTTGTAGATTTTTTTTATTAAAAAAAACAAAAAAAAAAACGATTTATTTGACCTAAATCAGATTTATTTTATTTAAATCGATTTTCTTTTATTAATTTGTTGTTCTACATAAAATCTAACAAATATAAGATACTATTTATCATATTTATAACTAAAAAGGGATGGAATAAGTGAATAACAAATGCATATAAAATTAAATTCAGATTAAATTACACATTTTTATTTCTGTGATGGACGTTTTCACATCAATATGCCTATGTCTATAAGCGTGTTTTCGCAACGTTTGTCAGTCCGGTCTAGACCGGTCTAGGCTGCACTGATGCTCGCGAAAACACATCCAGACTGGCCCTGTCCCATTCGTGGTTCCTATTGGCTGGGGGATCGAGTGGGCGGTCTTTACCGTTCTGCAAGCCTTACCCCCTCCCATGACACACCAAATGATTATTAATTTGACCACCGGCAATAACCTCCTAGCTGGCATATGAAAGGTCATTATTCGGTCTGTGATGAGAGTTAGCTACACAAAATATTGCCTGATTTTGCCATATCATACTGTTCGGCCTTATTTTTTATAGTCATCCTTGCTACTTGGCTTTCCAATGGGAAGTCAATCGGATTCAATG
Organism: Chionoecetes opilio; assembly: GCA_016584305.1. NCBI lineage: Eukaryota > Metazoa > Arthropoda > Malacostraca > Decapoda > Majidae > Chionoecetes > Chionoecetes opilio. The sequence continues at coordinate 28,225 of JACEEZ010004424.1, read as the reverse complement.
GGATTTTTGTTGTAGTAATAACTACTTCGGCGGTTAAACAAGATAATTATATTTGTTGTTTGATAATTAATCATAACGCATATTAAACTTTGATTAATATCACTTTGGCTTTTTATAAACTAAAGTAACATGCATATTCAACTTTTGGTTATAGTAGTGTGGCTTTTTGTACAGTACAACAAAAACATATATATAATTGAGAAAAAAATATTTCTGCTGCGAAAACAGCCACATGGCTATTTGCTATCTAAAAGTGCCACAGTGGATTCCCCCGCACCACTCATTTAGTCTCATTATGATATAATTATAAAACTATGATAAAATTGGTGTTCATAACGCCCATTTGTTTAATTTTCCTTCTTTCCCCTCTCGTTTTCAAATAATGATGAGGTTATGATTTAAATCAGTGATTTAATTTTTATTTTTATTTAAATCATGATTTAAATTAGTGATTAAAATAAACTTGATGTAAATCAAACAACCCTGCTTCATTTACAAATGAAATTACAAGTAAAATTTGGCATTGCAGAAACACACAAGCATATGGACAAAACAAAGAAGCTCTTAACAAAACAACACCAATGTAACTTAGACATTTGACCTTCAAAATTATATTGATTGGTATTTTGACCATAGGTAACGTTCCCCCAAAAAACTACTTCTTAAAATTGGAGCAACTGCTTTATGAGTGATGTTAACAGAAAAACAAACAAACAGAAACAGACGAACGCAGAGTATTATTCCACCTTCGGGGGTAGAAGTAATGATAATATGTGTAGCTACAATTTATAGTCAACCAATGATATTATTTATAAAAACAGCTTAAAGTTTTAAGGTTAAGGGTGGGCTCAAACATTATCCAAGCCCATTAAATTAGTGCAGATTTGAACAAGCGTCATCAATACATTCATCTATAAAAAAAATGCTGCGACACATGAAGAGTATACCTTTCAATGGTCTTACCAGAATTATTGGAACTTGAAGTTAAAGTGAAACACAACGATGCGGGGGCTTGAGCTGTACTACTCGCAACTACTGCCTGCAGCGGCACTCACCGTCTCACGTCAGACATCACCACTCAAGTGCAAGTACACTCTCAATGAAAGTCAGTATTATGAGGTTAAAGTTTATCAAATAAAAATAGTAATCTTGTCAAAAAGTATCCCTTCGATACTTTTGTATGCATTGCGAGGAACTCTAACATTGTACTGCCATATATGAAGCATTTCCCAGCACCCCCTAAAATTGATTTCAGCACCCCCTAGGGGTGCTTGCACCCCAGGTTAAGAAACACTGGGTTAGAGGGAAGGGAAGGGAAGGGGAGGAAATCATTAGCACTTTATTTCCTGTTACGACCAGGTTAAAGAATTTAGAATCAAAACATTGCCATAACTCTACTCCACTTGCGTGCGTGCGTGCGTGCGTGCGTGCGTGCGTGCGTGCGTGCGTGCGTGCGTGCGTGCGTGCGTGCGTGCGTGCGTGCGTGCGTGCGTGCGTGCGTGCGTGCGTGCGTGCGTGCGTGCGTGCGTGCGTGCGTGCGTGCGTGCGTGCGTGCGTGCGTGCGTGCGTGCGTGCGTGCGTGCGTGCGTGCGTGCGTGCGTGCGTGCGTGCGTGCGTGTGTGTGTGTGTGTGTGTGTGTGTGTGTGTGTGTTTGCGCGCGCGCGTTAGGGGTGAAGATTTATCAGTAAAAATATATGGATGTACACACACACACACACACACACACACACACACACACACACACACACACACACACACACACACACACACACACACACACACACACACACACACACACACACACAGTCGCACACACACACACACACACACACACAATAGGGAGAAGAAAAGGCAACGTAAATGAGATTTCCCTGTATGAAAGAGAGAGAGAGAGAGAGAGAGAGAGAGAGAGAGAGAGAGAGAGAGAGAGAGAGAATCAGAATCAGAATCAGAATTTTATTTCCATTGTTACAATGGCTATTCTTTTAACATAGTAATATGAGTCTTACAATATTTCTGAATAAGATAACAAGTGTTAAAGGTAGAACACTGAACATGGTCTATATACAAATACAAATATTAGAATACATAAAAATTGTAAAACATTAAAATCCTAATGAAAACATAAAAAAAAAGTAGGACTTCCTAAAAGTTACAAATTAAAAACATACAGCAAAAGTTATGAAAAAGGTGTTAGTTTAGATTAAAATACATTTCAGGTATGGACGTCAAAAAATTAGAGTAAGAATTGTTTACATAAAAGGTGATTTTTTAAGTAACTTTTAAAAGTGTGCAAGGAGGTAGCATCTCTAACTTGGCTTGGCAAGCTGTTCCAGAAAGCAGGTCCAGCCACATGAAGGGACCTTGTTCCCAAACATGCGTTACATTTTGGCACACGGAGTTGTTGCTGTAGTCTAGTGCGGTTGTTCGTACATTGCTCTCACTTTGGGCAGTGAAAACAACCAGTCAGGTACTCTATTATTAACTATATTGTACACGGCTACTCCTAGCTCAAAGTGATATTTTTCATTTATTTTCAGGCATCCAAGGTCTTTTAAGTAGGGTGTGACATGGTCGTGTTGTGCAGCCCCTCCTAAAGCAGCTTTTGCTGCAAAGTTTTGGAGCCTTTGCATACGTTGTATATGTGTGATGTTGGATGCTCCCCAAATAGTAATGCCATAATTCAGTATACTTAAGACCAGTGACTGTATTGTTGAGATCCTGGTGGTCTGGTTAAAATAGTCTCGGAGCCTGTTTATGTGGACAATGGTTTCATAAGTTTTCCTGTACAATGCGTCGATGTGTTCATTAAACTGCATATGGTTGTCAAAGTGTATGCCCAAGTTCTTTAATGATCTGCTAGGGGTAATTAGATTCCCGTCAACATGCATACATATGTCAGGAGGAATCTGTGACAAAAGTCCTCGTGTTCCTATAAACATACATTGAGTCTTTTTGGCGTTTAACATTAGGCCATTCCTGTGAAAATACTGTTGTGCTTTCTTTAGTGAGTGTTCGCTCCTAAGCATTAAGTCTTGTATATTGTTGACACTGCCTGTGTGAATTAACTGGGTGTCATCTGCATATTGTATAATTTCACATTCAGAAAAGAATGACGAGAGATCATTTGCATAAATTATAAATAAAATAGGACATAGTACAGACCCTTGGGGAACGCCATGGGATATTCCTGTCTTCTCGGATATGCATTTTTCTATACGTACGTATTGTGTCCTGCCGCTGAGATAGCTTTGAAACCAGAAGGAGTCGATGTTTAACTTGAACAATTTATTTATTAATATATCATGGCTGACGCTGTCGAATGCTTTGGATAAGTCACAGAGGGTAATGAGGGAGACCTTTTTTGTATCAATATTTGAATATAACTTGTTAGAAAGTTTTAAAAGAGCTGAATCCGTAGACAAGCCGGTCCTAAAGCCATGTTAAGTTTTACTAAGGAGACGATTGGTCTCTAAGTACTGGGTGAGCTGAGATGCGATTACTTTTTCTAGTACCTTGGAAATAATTGGTAAGAGAGAAATAGGGCGGTAGTTGTTAGGTTCATTCATGTTACCAGCCTTGAAAATAGGAACAACAATAGAGTGTTTCCATGCTGTGGGAAAAACACCTGTTACAATAGAAGTATTTACAATGCAAGTTAGGTATGTTATAATGATAGGGAGGGAGTCTTTCAAGAAACGCAGTGGAATGCCATCAGATTCATGGGAGTTAGTTTTCTTCATATGCTTAATAACTAGAGTTACTGTATCCCAATTTGTAGGCACAGGTCTAAACATAGCATCAAAACTATTATTATAAGTTTCGGTGTTTACTGGCTGTAGTACTGCATCAGAATTACTCATATTCTGCTGAGGTTTCTCAAAGGTGACTTTTCCCACTTCAGAAAAATATTTATTAAAACATTCAGCTTTGCGCTTGATACCCTCTGCGTCACCGTTATTGTTTGCTGATGGCTTAATATTCTTGTTTCTGGCGTTAGGAATCAACTCCCCTATAGTCCTCCACGTGGCTTTACTGTTTCCTCTACTTTCTTCTAATCTTTTATTATAATATTCTGATCTAGCTCGCCGAAACAATCCTCTGATTTGCCTTTTTAGGTTTTTATAATTAGTTAGCAAATTAAGATTATTTCTGTCTTCTTTAAGATCTTTCTGTGCACGGTCTCTTTGCTGCATTATAGCTTTAAGGTCTTCAGTGATCCACGGGGCAAAAGGCCTTCGTACTTCTTTTGTTACCAAGGGTGCGCATGAATCCAAACATTTGTGGAAATCTTCACTAAATAAATTTACTTGCGTATCGACATTATCAGTTGCAAAAATTGTATTCAAAGTATGAACTTCTCCTCTTAGTAGATTACACAATGTTTCAGGAGAATAGTGTCTTAGTTGTCGAAAAGTTCTAATAGTAGTTTGTTGTCGCTTTGGCTTTCGAATGTCCAGTGTGATGGTAACAAGATCATGATCAGCGACAGGACAAGGAATTACATCGTGATGAAGAGCTAAATCAGGCTTATTTGTCACAATAATGTCCAATAATGTCGTGGAGTGGGAAGTAATTCGTGTAGGCTTATCAATTAATTGGGTCAATGTAGTATTAGTAATAATTCTTTCTATCTTGCTATTCTTCAATAAAATATTACAATTAAAATCTCCAAGTACATAGAATGGTTTGTTACGCAAGCGTATAAAATTTAAAAAATCCGTTACATAATCAAACGTGTGTAAGCTAGAATGTGGATGACGGTACAGGCATCCTATGATAACAGAAGGTAGTTTACGGCATTATACCGTGACCCATATGTCCTCCACTCCTTCTGATCTTTCAACATTTATATCAATTGGGGTAACTGTAAAAACCTCCTTGACGTAGATACAAACACCACCTCCTCTACCTTTGTCATATCTATACACATTGTAAATAGGTATGGTAATATACACATCTAAAACCTCAGGAGTGAGCCATGTTTCACTCACACATAAGACATCAGTTTTCCGTTCATTAACTAGAAGACATATTTCATCCTTATTGGCTACAAGACTCTGTGCGTTAATGTGATCTATGATTAAGTTATCCCTTTTGTCGACGTTGACTATACCGGCTATACCTTCCTCGCCAACATCTTATGGACTGAAGTCTCGACACAACCTTTGCTTGTGTCCAAATCTATGACAGATTCCACATTTCAATCTATAGTCAAACCTACACTTATCCTGGCGATGGTTAAATTCTCCACAATTATAACATCCGTGTTTTGTCCCGGTATGGTGGGAGGAGTACAGTGTGGGGTGGGTATTGGTGTTGATGGTGTGGCGGTAGTCAGGTCCTGGCCCTTGGTTGTAACCACCGTTCCGTCGCCAGTCAGATGGTGAGGTATGGCGAGCTCCTCCATTGAATACTTGTTGACCCCTTTGTATGGTGTGGGGCCATGAAGTGACGCCGCGAGGTCGCGGCGCGGCATCACGGTGCACTGAGCTGTATGGACGATCAGGCCGAGGCGGTACAGCACCACGGGGTGTCCACCCGGGTGGAGGGTATCGGGTAAAGGACGGGCCAGGCGTAGGCGTAGAGCGAGGGTTGGGGGGGCCCCGTTGAGGGAACTGTCGTGTGTGCAAAATTTCATAATTTGTATTCATACTATAGAGATTTTGCGATCTCTTTACTACGTTCCAGTTTTTGCACAATTGGAATTCGGGACATTGTGTTGCAATCGCACTTAATAATCTGATAACACCTAATCTGTTTAACATAGATCTATCTCCGTCTAATTCAAAACACAAATCATCTAGTTCCCCTGTGCTAAGCGTAAATTTTGGTACTGTCTTTATAATTATTACGCCATTAGATTCATCCCATTTGAGTAGGTGTTCGTTGTAAACTTCTATATTGGCTTTATTTTCTTGTGACACTGTAAGTGGAACTATCTGACATACATATGTTTTCATATTGCAGTTTTCTCCCTTAAATCACTAAGCAATGAGCCTAGATAATCTAGAATGTTTTCAAGCGGTGTCTCGTCTAAAATGTCATTAATGCCACAGTATATAAAACATTCTGTAGGGGTCCGGTTGAGTTGTTCTGTTACCCAGCTTCTGAGTAAATCGATGTTTGCGCCGTCGATGGTCTTAACAAAGCAGTTTTCACCCAGGTCGGAGCGAGAGACTCGTCGTAGTTTAGTATCTCCCAGTAGAAGGCAGTGGGAGGATGGTGGAACAACCGTCGTTGGCTGAGATTGTCCTATGCTGCTACGGTTGTTCTGTTGCTCCAATTCATTCACTCGTTGCAGGAGAACCTCGATTGTTTCGTAGGCCGTCTTGATCTCCACGTTGAGCAGCTCGATCTCCATATCCTTCGTCTCGAGCTTAGCTTTGATATTCTCAATATCTCTGGCCATTTTCTGTACATCCACCTCAGCCTCCTCTCCTTCAGAATCGTCAGATGCGGAACTGGATGCTTGGGGATTCTTGAGTATCATATCTATACGCTCGCTCTTTGTAACCCATATATTTTTGAGACCCAACTTACGACACTGTTTCTGCAGGTCTGGCTTGTTAAAGTTTGTGTTCATGAATTCTCTAGTTGGGCATTGCGGGAACGCATAATTTTTTTCTGGCTGATGTGGGTGGGTATGGGTTATAGTGTCTTGAAGATCATCTTCCGACATCCTTGTTTACTGAATTTGCCTCAGTTATATATAGGTACTATTCTTGGTTGGCCAGAGTGCGCGTGCGCACCAGAGTGTGTGTGTGTGTGTGGTAGGCCTGGGTAGCGTCGCCGTTGCCTTGGCAAAGCTTTGACGTCATATATTTAGTGCGCATGCGCAAACTCGGGAAAATTTGTCGAGGGAAGGGTTAGCCTGGAATTCCAGATCTTCACAGACTAATAAAAGCTAAGTCCCAAACCCATCGACTTCATTAACTAAACCAAAGTGTTCTTACGGTCTTTATATGCCGTAAACAACACCTGGGGCGCCTTGGTGATCCGTGATTCAGGGTTTAGTTGAGTAAAACAGTGGAGCAGGATCCATCCACCCTTTGTTTACACACACACACAGAGAGAGAGAGAGAGAGAGAGAGAGAGGAAAATAAGTGTACAATAATAAGTACATGATGTACAATACTTTGTTGTAGTATATGATCGACCACGTATTATGTAACAATCTTTCATGTGAATAAGTAGGTATATGGGGTGAATAATAAGTGAAGGAGTGAAATGTACATGCTGTACAGCGAAGGCGTATTACATGAGGTGTGAATGTATTTTTTTCAATCAAACAAAAACTTTCTCTCTTTCTCTTTTTATTTATTATTTTTTTATTTAAACATACATATACATGAAGCCCAAGGGTGCACTGTCGTGTGCTACCTATCTTAAGGGCAAGTAAATATAGATATAAATATAAAGACATAAAAAACTAACATTATATATGTAAGCATCATTAAAGTGTTTGTTGAGGCACTGTTGCTGTCACTAGTGTCACAGTATCACTAGCGTCAGCGGGGTGGGCTTCGACAGTCTCCACCGATTGGCCGCCAACTTTACACTTTGTGTGTTGATCTCCTGGATGTGAGGGACAGCTGCCGTGAAAATGTTCCACATCCTGGAGACGCGGCCCACAAAGATGCGTTGGTGCTGGCTGGCACGGGAACGCGGCACCTCCACTGCATCACCACTGGTATGCACCGTTCTCGTGCTTCGCGTGGCGATTCCGGAGGCTGTCGTAACCCAGCCAGGTGTAGCACTCCCTGCACCTGTGCCTTGTGGAATACCACAAACGTCGCGACGTCCCTGCGGTGTTCCAGTGAGTCGAGAGGATTCACCGGCTCGAACTGGGCTGGTGGGGGTCTGGGGGGTCTGCAGCATCCACCAGTCGCAGGGCTCGACGCTGGATGCTGTTCAGCCTCCTATGTGCAAGGCTGCACACGACATCCAGGAGAGGGCGGCGTACTCTAAGTAAGGCCGTATCTGGGCCTTGTAGAGCAAGAGCTTCCCTCCCCTGTCGAGGAAGCTGGCTACCCTTCGCAGGGCAGAGACTGTGTGAGAGGCCTTTTTAGCAATGTGTTTGATGTGGCCGTCAAACCTTAGCTCTCGGTCCACCTCTACTCCCAGAACCTTGACGGCTTGCTGGAGTGGGAGAGAAACGCCACCAAACCGCAGCCTCCCTTCCACTGTTGGCCCGGCAGCGTGGGACCGAGTAACCACCATTGCCTGTGTCTTCTCCGGAGCAAAGGTCACCTGCCAACGTGTTACCCACTCCTGTATAACATGCAGCTGCTGATTGACCTCATCAGCAGCACGCCCACGGTCATGTCGCGGGTAGGAGTAGGAGAGAGTACAGTCATCAGCGTAAGCCGAGACTGCTGGCAGCTGCCGGAGAAGATCGTGCACGTAGATGTTCCACAGGACTGGCCCCAGCACAGAGCCCTGTGGGACTGATGCTTCCACTGGCAGGGAATCAGAGGCCTGCCCGTTAACGACAACCTGGAGGGTTCTTCCATGCAGGTAGTTCCCCAGGAGCAGCAGGAGGTCACCCTGGATGGTTTTGCTCGGAGTTTTTCGAGAAGGCCTCAGTGCCACATCCTGTCAAAGGCACCCGCTATGTCAAGGGTCACCACGACAGTTTCCTGGCCGTCATCCAGGGCGTCCTGCCAGTTTCGGGTAGGGAGCATCAGCAGGTCAGAGGTGGACCGTCCAGGTCTCAACATAAACTGTTGGTCCGAACTGAACCAAACTGTTGGTAGTTGTCGCTAAGGTGACGACAGATTACCTCTGCCACGATCCTCTCGAACACTTTCCCCACCACAGACAGCAAGGAGATGGGTCTGTAGTTTTTGGGGTCAGATCTTAAACTCCTCTTGTGAACAGGAACCACTCGAGCCTCCTTCCACGATGAAGGCCAGATGTTTTCCTGCAGGCAGGTAGTGAAGACTGTGGTGAGAGGGACAGACAGATCCCGGGCGCACTGTTTTAACAAATGCGGGCCGACGTCATCAGGGCCACTGGCTTTTTTGGTGTCGAGCCCTCGCAGGATGTGCTCGACCTGCGCCTGCAGGTCGTCTGCACCTGAGGCGACGGGAAAAGACCCGTCTCTTCACACTGCTGCTCCAGACGAGGCGGGGGCTGCCGGGGGGCCTCCACCTTCATCTTTGCAGAGAAAAGATTAGCCAGTAGCTGAGCCTTCTCCTTGCTGCTGACAGCCTCTGTTCCGTCCTGCTTGGTGAGGGGAGGAATTGAATCTTTGCGGCTGATTCCCTGTATTTTCTTAACCAGGGACCACCATGTTTTGTTTCTCACGCCTGGGCCTCGTAGTTTGCGGCGCAAGTCCTCCTCCCACTTTTTTATGGCCCATTTGCTGGACACCACCATCCTCCTGCAGGCCGCCTGGTGCAGGTCCTTGTTGCGCCGAGTCGGGTTCCGCTTGAAGCGGAGCCACGCTGAGTACTTGGCCTCGGCAGCAACACGGCAACGGTAGCCAAACTCTCTCTCTCTCTCTCTCTCTCTCTCTCTCTCTCTCTCTCTCTCTCTCTCTCTCTCTCTCTCTCTCTCTCTCTCTCTCTCTCTCTCTCTCTCTCTCTCTCTCTCTCTCTCTCTCTCTCTCTCTCTCTCTCTCTCTCTCTCTCTCTCTCTCTCTCTCTCTCTCTCTCTCTTAATAGTCTAGTAAAATTAGGGTTGCACCCGGAAAAAAAATATTATACTAATGAATCTGGCATCAAAAGAAGCGCAATTTGATGTAGATTAACATATCCAAAATCCTTTCAAAGTGCGTTTGGGGAAATTTGTTTACAGCTAGTTAAGTAACAGGGGGTATTTTGTAAAATTTAGTCAACTTTTGTACAATTTGAAGATTATTACTAACAGGAAAATAACTAGAATTCTGTATTTCCTTTCGTTTTTATTTGATATAACTTTGCATACACCACAACAAATTGATGAAGATTAATATTATAAATTATAAATTTATAATGTTATTTGGTCTTGCTGTTGAAGCTGACCATGTCTTCGGGTCACGGTGGTTGATTGATGAACTAAATCAACTTGGTTTTATTGTAAGTTACAGCGAAGTAACGCGATTTAAGCAATCAGCAGTAATAGAGGAGCTTCAACAATCCTTCATTCTATTCCTTGTGTTACTTTCACGCATTTTGTGGGAGATAATGTGGACCGCAACATCTGCACATTGGACGGCAAGAGGACATTTCATGGTATGGAATACTGGCAGCGTCAACAAATAAGGATGGAATCCAAACTCAAACTCCCCCCTATCAAGAGACATCCACTCACACAAAGTAAAGCCATCACTCAAAACAAAGGTGTCAAGATTGTTCCATATCATGCCTCAAACGAATCTGCTTTCTCCAAGGTTGTGTTGAAGTCTGTGAGGAAATTAGAAACACCCGAAGTTGTTAAATTTGGGCACAATATCGAACTTCTTTGGCAAACTGTCCAGGTGTTCCCAACAGAGACAAGACTTAACTGGTCAGGATTCATGCAAACTTATAGCAATGGTGAGCATCCTGGAAAATCTGTAATCACCTTTTTGCCAATAATCAACCTGAAACATCTGATGAAACATTCAACGCTTCTGTTTGTCACTGAATTATGCAATCGTCATGGTATAGGAACTCCTTGTATTACATTTGATCACCCACTTTGGATCAAGGCAGTCGAAATAACAACCGACAAGTCACTCCGTATCTTGTGCCGACTAGAAGGTTTTCATACTCTAATGAGTTTCCTCGGTAGCATTGGGATACTAATGAAAGGTTCCGGATTGACTGAATGCTTGCAAACAATCTATGGAGAAAATGCCGTGACACACATTGAATCTGGAAAAGCCATTTCCAGAGCACTTAGGGGACATTTCTTTGTGCAGAGTGCTTTATATGGTTTGCTTCTTGATGAAATTTTTTGTGACGAGGGAGAGGAAAAACAAGATGACACTGAAAACACGGAAGATGAAAGAGACGTAATAGCATTTAGTAAAGACGAAAAAGAAGAAATCAAGTTGTTGTACGAAAAGCTTCAGAAAGACGCAACTAATGAGAAAGAGTTAGAAGAAAGCTCTGCCATGACAAAAGTACGTTCACTGCTGTCTGAGAAAATGGAAGGATTGGGAGAAGCGTCTAGAACGGTAAAGCTTTGGATTCAATACATGGAGTACGTAAATGTCATCAAGATGTTCATTGCAGGTGAAAGAACCGGAAACTGGCAATATCACTTGGATGCTATCTTTAAAATGCTGAATTTATTCGCTGCAACTGGACACACAAACTACGCCAAAAGCGCACGCCTGTATCTGCAGATGATGAGAGATCTTCCCTCAAACTATCCAGATATTTACAAGAAATTCACAGATGATCAATGCCACACAGTCAGAAAAAGTTGAAATCGTTTTGGGGCAGGACTTTGGACAGATCTAGTCATCGAACAATCAATGATGCGAGTGTTAAAGAGTCGGGGTGGACTGACAAGGGGACGTGGTATGACAGACTCAGTCATAACAACATGGATTCACAGTATGCATGCCTGTGCTAGCATCAACAAAGTCATGACCGAGCTTACTCATAATCAACATAAAACTAGTGAACAACACGTCGATCTTGGTGCAAGTAGATTAAAGAGAGACAAGGCAGATCTTGCAAAATTGAAAGATTGGCTAGCAAGAAACAGTCCATTCAACGAAGAAGAACCTTTTCTCAAGTGCATCTCCACAGGGTTGACTGCTACTAAAGAAGACCAAATCAACTGTGATGATGCTGAACAAGTAGGGAAAGCTATTCAAAGACAGCTTGATGAAGTGCCTTTCTCAAGAGCAAAGATCAAACGTAAAGACCAGATACGTACACTAGAGTATTTGAAGAATGGGGTGCAATTTGAGAAAGACAAAATCCATATCGAACTGATGATCCTACTATTTTCGAGCTTGTTGGTGCTCGTGAAGAGAGATGATGATATGAAAGAATGTTTTAAGTACGAGTTGACACCAATACCTACGTCACTATTTGACCACGGAATGATGTAGAAACCAAACAAGTCAGCTTTAGGTAGGGCCATTAAGCAGGATGTTTCAGCAGTCACACCACCAATCTCATCATTTCATGTACTTGACGGAGGCACACTGCTGCATCTGGTGAAGTGGCCACCTAAAAGCTCATACGAAATCATCATCAAGCTTTATGTGCAGTTTGTCAATGGCAAGTATGGTCTATCTTGCGTGGTATTTGATGGCTATGACACAATGGTCCTTGCATCGAAGATCATGAACACAAAAGGAGAGTAGGGAAGATATCTGCTAATGTTACTGTTGCATTACAGAACAAACCTACATGCAACCAGGAAGCTTTTCTTAAGAATTCCAAAAATAAGTCAGATTATTTCATTACTGACAAAAGCCCTAAAAAATTAAGGTCATGATGTACGACAAAGCATTGGCGATGCAGACCCTCAGATTGTTCTGGCTGCATTAGAATATGCTTCAAAAGAGGACAAAAGGCCGGTGACAGTGGTGGCAAACGACACTGATATTCTTGTACTGTTGATGTTCCACTGGGAAGCTCACATGAACATCTTCATGCAGTCAGACGCTGGCAAAAAGCAATACGAATGTTGGGACATTGCAAGCTTGGTGTCATGAGCAGGAGGTTTGATCACAAGACATCTTATTTTCATCCATGCCTGGTCTGGTTGTGATACGACATCAGCGATTTATGGTCAAGGTAGGCAATGATATTAAGTTGTCTGATTCCCACTTAATACATTTCAGTTGGGACATCCTGCACTAGAAACGAATTATAGCCAGTAAAATACTTTTTGTAGCAGCATTAGTTGATATATCTGATATTTACTTTGCATGTGTGTTAATTGTTATATGTAAAACGTTCACAGGAGAGACTTAACTTCTGAAGAAGTTTCAGCAGAAAGATATTGAAGATTATCACAAGATTGCTGAGATATTCGAAGATTATACGGCTTCAGCTGAAGAAATTGGCAATGCTGGGTTCAGACTTTTTGTGAATTAGTAAGTAAAAGGCAAGAATTGTTCATCAGTAGCATTATCAGTGTTTCAATACGTAATTTGAACTCATGGGAATAGCATTGTTTATGGGGAAGCTTTTCCTGAGAGAATTTTTTGTTCTTTCCTAGGTATAAGGGGAATGATGGAAATGATCTTTTCAAACATCGTTACATTGCATTCATGCGCTTTGCAGCAACAGCAACTACTACCATAATACCACAGAGTCTACCACCAACAGTAGGAGCAGCCTATTTTCATTCCCTTCGTGTTCATCTGCAAGTCATTAAGTGGAAATCACTGATGAGCGTCACATTACCGGCAGAAGACTGGAGTTGGAAGATTCAGCATGGAATGTACGAGCCAGTCATGATCGATTTTGCCCCAGCTCCCGAGAAGATATTGAAATTTGTGAGATGCAACTGCAAATTGATGGGGAAAAACGTTTGTGGGACGAACGCATGCACATGTAGGAGAACAGGATTATGATGTATCTCAACGTGTGGTCAGTGTTACGGAAAAAATTGCAACAACGCAAAAGACAACATGGATGGCGATGAAATGTCCGAAGATTTGAACATTTTCGAAATTCTGGAGTCAGAGTGCAATTTGTTTGTTGATGTTTAGGTTTATCAACATGATATGATACTTATTCTATCACTTTTGTGTTTAGTTTTCGAATATAAAGACAAACTTCGTGAATTTTTTTGCTTTCAAAACAGTGTGGAATTCAGAAGTTTTCGCTTTCATCATCAATGACGTCATCAATAGGTATTAAAACTTTCCAAACCTTATTTTAAATCAATTAGATCTAATGTATGTAAAGTTTCGTCTTAAGAAGCTAAAGAATTTAGGAGTTATAATGATTTTTCAATCTGGTTTTATTCTGAAATTTGTGTAAGTTAGGGCAATTTTGACAAAATACCTCCTGTTACTTAACTAGCTGCAACATAATTTCTCAAAAAGCACTTTGAGAGAATTTTGGATATGTTAATCTACATAAAATTGCGCTTCTTTTGATACCAATTTCATTAGTATAATATTTGTTTACAGGTTTAATCATTATAAGGCCTATTTTTACAAGACTATAAGGCAGAGAAAGAAGAGGTTAGAAGATCAATAATCTGCACCAGTTCACGGAGAGGCTCAGCAAGAGGCTTAGTAAAGAGTGTTGTATCTTGAGTTGCCTGGCAGATGAGGCAGCGACGTGCGTGTGGGAGGTTGTGAGCCGAGGAGGAGGAGAAGGAGGAGGAGGAGGAATACATAGGAAGAAGGAGGAGGAAGAGGAGGAGAGGAAATAGAAGGGCAAGGAGAGGTAGAGTGTGTGTGTGTGTGTGTGTGTGTGTGTGTGTGTGTGTGTGTGTTGTGTGTGTGTTGTGTGTGTGTGTGTGTGTGTGTGTGTTGTGTGTGTGTGTGTGTGTGTGTGTGTGTGTGTGTGTGTGTGTGTGTGTGTGTGTGTGTGTGTGTTGTGTGGGGTGTGTGTGTGTGTGTGTGTGTGTGTGTGTGTGTGTGGTGTGTGTGTGTGTGTGTGTGTTGTGTGTGTGTGTGTGTGTGTGTGTGGTGTGTGTGTGTGTGTGTGTGTGGTGTGGTGGTGTGTGTGTGTGTGTGTGTGTGTGTGTGTGGTGTGTGGTGTGTGTTGTGGTGTGTGTGTGTGTGTGTGTGTGTGTGTGTGTGTGTGTGTGTGTGTGTGTGTGTGTGTGTGTGTGTGTGTGTGTGTGTGTTTTGTTTTTCTAATGGCACTTGTATATTTTCTATCTCTGTCTATCTGTATCTCCCCTCTCTCTTCTCTCTCTCTCTCTCTCTCTCTCTCTCTCTCTACCCGTCAGAGTGGCTCGGTTGGTAGAGCTACGGGCTCGCGTGTGCAGCGTCCCTGCGCATTCGGTCAGCGGTTCGAGCCCACCAGGATCATCCTGGCGTGGTGGCGCTTTGTATAGTCAATAACCTTATAGTTGGTACTTGCAAAGTTTCTAGATAGGATCAAAGTATCTTATCTTATATCTCTCTCTCTCTCTCTTTCTCTCTATCTCTTTTTTTTTCTTTCCATTAATATTTGATTTGTCAGTGACGTTTCATGATTTATTACACAGGGAACATAGAATTTGGTGCCTGATATATTAGACCTTTTTTAGGTAAATTATGTCGCTCATTATAAATATGCCATCAGTGTGTCTCCATCAGCTCTGGTTACTGGGATATGATATACCGCTAACTGTAATGCATACAACCGATCGGGCACAAGGATTGATGTAAACAAATCATTATTATTGCTTTTTTATTAATAAAACGGTTTCCTGCATGTAGAATATATTTGTTTATGATCCAATTACATCTTAGAATCAGATAATAGTGAAGCAAGCATATAAAGTTATCATTGATACACTGTCCATTTACTCACACATCTCATAAAAGCCGCGTTTCAAAGACTTCTTGCGGTGAGCTGCTCCAGGACAACCACTTTAAATAGACCAGCAATAATCCGCCATCATGTGGGTATGCCAGTGTCCCTATCTTTCTTCCATAGTTCTTAAATCTTGGTGGAATCGTTCACCCTCTTCTTCACCAAGTCAGTCACTTGGTGGTCACCAAGGTTTTCTGGGAAACGATCCAAGTGGCTATGGAGGTAATGCACTTTGATACACATGTTACAGCCAAGTTGACGGAAAGAAGATAGCATTCCCTCCACTATAGTTCAGTGTAACTATCTGCTATATATTTCCCAAGACAGTTCCTTACAACCATAGTGAACATCTGCCTCAGCATTGTTCATTGTATCTTTGGAAATGTGGATCTTTCATGAGTTTTCTGATTTGCTGCCCGTAAAAAATACCTGCCTTTAGCTTCTCCATGCTCAGCGCTGGAAATGTTATGCATGTGTAATCAAAGCAGCCCCCATCTTTGTTCAGAGCCTTTGCAAACCGTTTCATTAACCCTAGTTTGATGTGCAATAGTGGTAAAATTATCTTACCTCTGTCAACCAATGGTTCTGCAATTACATTATTTTCTCCTACCACCATGTTTTCTGTCAGAGGCCATTGTTTTTCCACCCAGTGCTCATCCTTAGATCTACTATCCCAGAGACACATAAAGCAGGGATACTTGGTGTATCCACTCTGCTGACCCAGGATAAAATTCACCATCTTCAGATCCACACAGATTAACCACTGGTGATAGTGACATGATATCTTCTGTATGACCAGGGCGATTGTTTTTTGCTTATCAGTCGTCTTAGTTGAGTGAACAATTGGAATTGATCCATATTTGTTGCCATTGTGCCTAAAGCGGACTATCTATGAACAACCGTCATTCGCTTGTTACATATTTTGATATGCCCATTTTCATCAGTAAGCCTTGAACATCGTTGCAAAAAGCAAAATCACTTTCCTCCAAGAAGAACGCCAGTAAATATATTTATCTACTGCGATAGTATGCTACTTTGGTTCCCGGATGCAATACGTTCTTTTCTGCTAGTCTAGACGCCAACAATTCTGCTGATTTCTTCGAGAGATTTAGCTCCCTATGAAGACATTGAGCTCAGGCTAACTAATACCTTGTGCAACTGATGTGGTTCCTTCAAAATTACTGTCACTTTGCCCATGAGTACTGTCTATAGCTGAAGTAGACGATTCATCTTCTTCAGGGAGCTCTTCCAGATGAATGAATGATGGGATAGGTATTCTATCTGAGTGTGCAACCGGTCGTTATGCCGAGTGTAAGTCAGGATACGTCCATTTACTCCGATTACGTCCATTAATGCACTTTATGTTAACCAGACAGAAGTAACAGTCTTCACTGTGGTTCCTCTGTTCTCTCCAGACCATTGGTATGACACACTTCAGACATTTCCTCATACCATTAGTCCACTGTCGAAGGTGCTCGACACAATTTTTTCAGACAATGTGTGGAGCCCATGGCTTATCTTGGTCCCCTAGTTTTATTTTGAAATTGAATAAGTATGCCGTTTTCAGAAAATCAGATATGAATTTTCTCTGTTCCAGGAATGTGTACTCTCCACAAATGTAGCAAAAATATTCTGGATGATTGAAACACTTTCTTCATGAGGTAGCCATGTTATCAACTGCAAATGAGGAAAAAAATAAATGTTAGAACATGGTGGAAGTAGATAGGAAGAATAGGCTACTGCTGTAATAGCAAATAACATGTATAGTACCTTGTAGCCTACTAGTACACCAAGTATTCTCACCAAGTACAGTAGTACACCATATTCTTATTCAGCGGATTGAATATACCTAGGATCAGGTCTAAAATCTGTGGCACCCAATTTTTTTGTTATTTGTTCCCCAGTGTAATACTAACAATAATAATGATAATAATAGTAATGGTAATTATGAAAAAACATTACCATTTTTTTCCCTTTTGGAGTCTCTTAAAGGCATTTTCTATTTATGCTAAAAAAATGCTCAATTTACTTCTGTCGCTAAACCTTTTAAAACCTTCCCGACACCTTTTAAAAGGTGCTGCCACACTTGCTCGAAACATGTGTTGGTAACATGTTTCTGACTTTGCCTGGAATGGTAACACACATCCGAGCACCAGTGCCCGGTTCATGTCGGAAACTCTTCCGGAGTCCTGTTGGTAGTACTGGTGTAGACGAGGCTACGACCTGCGAAAATGAATCTAACAGACTAGACATGCGACGACTGAAATAAGGTAGAGAATGGAGAGGACAAAGGAGCAGACATTCATGCTGATTGACCTCTATCAATCACAACCCATGTTATGGGATACTACAGATGCCAACTAGCTATAAAAAAAAAGTGAAAAAGATAGACGCGTGGAAAACCATAGCGGACGGAAGCAGTGACAATAGAGCGAGCAGACGTAGGAAAGAGGATGAAGACCTTGATCGGCCAGTTCCGGAAGTAGATGAGAAAAATGAGACCTACGTTGTGCCGGCAACAATCCAACATCATCTTTAAGCAGGTCATTGATGATATTGTGCATTTCACCACAGGACTTTGGTATTAAATATGGACGCATCCGAGATCGCCGACGACTCTTTCTGCTGTTTCTGCTGTTTCTCCTGTCCACATAATATATCGGCTGCTGCAACGGCAGGTATCGCTTCCTCCCTCGTCGCCATGGTGCTGGGTAGTGGCTCAGACAAGTGTAGACAATCTCACTACCACACCTCTGTTTTCAGCATTTCCATGGCTTTGCACGAAGCAATGTCCCAGTCTGTGACATGTTGCAAATAGGCGCGTGACATGTTTCCATCATGCGACGAGAAGTGTTTCGGGCAAAGTTCTAGGGCAAGTGTGGCCTTAACCGAGCCTTAAAGTAATTGTCCAGACCCATTAATTTTTTGCATAAATATGTTGAATGTTCATTCAAAACACCTAATCCACCAAAAACAATTGATTTCCAGGCTTTATTTCCGTAAAAATACGACTTTTGTAAAAAACGCGCGAAAAAAAAAATCTTCCCTCCAACAGGGCTACGAATGTTATTGATGACGTCACGGGAGGAATGCTCCAATGTAAACATCTGTCTGACATCTGTCGGCAAATGTTATGATGAGCGACTGTACTTCGGTGTCAGACAGTGAATATGTCGCTGTGACAGATCTGGAGTACGACGCTCAATCTGAGACGGAAAGAAATGACGCTGGTCGCGTATATGAGGAAAACGAACCTCAGATTGTGATGGGAGCCCAACCCTATATGTTTGAGCCAGAGTACGAGGCTGACGAACAGATGTTAACAGAGCCTGAGGTTCAGCAGGAGGACCTGGCCCGGTATTTATAATAAGGCTATGGGATTCCCATAAGGTTCGACATAACATAAAGTTGCCCATAAGATCTCTATGTTATGGAGCAAATTTCCGCCATATGCTATGTGTCTAGCAGTTCCTGCTGACATAACTTCCCGCTAAACGTAGCATTTACATTACCCTAAAATGTCTCTTAGATCATGAAATAACGCTTGAAATCAGTAAAATATGAGCAATAAATTATGTGAGAACCTAACGAACCGAAAATACAGCAATTTTAAGGGATTAATTCATATATACGTGTAAATAACATCCCGTAGAAACGTTTTACGCGGAAACGATGTAAACACTTGTCTGAGTTGTCTCTCTCCTCCCTATATGGCCTATAAATAACATGTTATATCTCCAAAGGTAATGGTAGAAGGGTGACTGAAGGATACACAACAGATAAACCGCTTTGTAAAGAAGGAGAAAGTAGCAAAAGCCAGGGAGGGAGTGATGACCTGACAGAGATATGGCAGTATACGTAGCTAGGTAGATATACTGCCGTATCTGTAGCTACGTATAATGCCGTATCTCTGCCTGGTCATCACTTCCTCCATGGCTATTGCTTCTTTCTCCTCCTTTACTATATGGTTTACCTTGTGTGTATCCTACCGTCACCCTTCCGCCATTATATTTGGAAATATGATGTTATTTGGTAAATTTCTAGTATTTGCCCATACTCTCCCCCGTCCCCCAAACAAGCTTGGGGACCTGTGGGAATGTGGGGTTTTAGAGTGGGGACTAAATAATGCGTCGAAAACACGTATTTTTTGGAGTTATGTAGGAGTCAAAATTACCTATATCTAGGGTAATTTTCCCTAGATATGGGAAATTTACCTAAACTTCAAGCTCCGAGATTATCTAACCTAACCTAAGCAAATTAAACATAACCACCTAGCGAGGGGATCTGTCCCCCTTGACCCCCGATAATCTATCCTAACTTAGCGATAATCACCCGATAATCTAACCTAACCTAATGGGGCCCCTCGACACTCCCGGTAACCAAATTTTTGTTTACCTTACTTCTTAGTGGGAGGGGTGGGAGATGGTGGGGAAGCTCGATACTCCGAACATTCTGTTTGTGAGGATCGTCAGTAGGTCCACACGTTTCTTGACTTTGAAGATATCCAATAAGTTTTCCCTAGATCTAGTGAATTTTTACGCCACCACTAACTCAATAACTATGTGGTTGCAACGCATATTTTGTACCCCAGCCAAATCTCCTGCATTCCCCCAAGGTCCCCAAGCTTGTTTTGGAGGAGAGGGGGGAGTATGGGCAAACACTACAATATTTCCTGTGATTTAGACAAGTGTTTACGTGCGTCTCACTCTTCCTCTTGTGACCTGCATCGCCTCTGCTTTTCTTCCCTTGCCGCGGACACTTTTCAATGAGGATTTGGCTTTAGTTAGAAGGTTAAAACGTGGAGTTAGGTTAGGTTAGTGAATCTAAAGGTGGAGTTAGGTTAGTGAATCTAAAGGTGGGGTTAGGTTACATTAGGTTAGGTTAGTGAATCTAAAGGTGGGGTTAGGTTACATTAGGTAGGGTTAGTGAATCTAAAGGTGGAGTTAGGTTAGTGAATATAAAGGTAGGGTTAGGTTAGTTAATTTCATAAATCCTATACGCTTTTTACTAAAAACATTTGATATCTCCAAAAGTAATAATTTGCGACAGAAAATCATTGAGAGTTTCTTAGAATCCATTAAGGTAACCAGAAAGCACCCTCTCAATTATGTAGGGAATTCTGGTCCTAGTGTAAAAAATTGAGCTGGTTTCCAAGTATTACATTTATTGCTGAAAAAAGGCTGTAAAAAGCTTTTGCTGAAGCTGAAAGTATAGCCCTCTAGAAGGTAGATATAGGCGCTGTTAAAACTAATCTTTACCTTCATTTCTGCCAATAACAAGAGCTAAATTTATTATAAACATATCAATACTAAATAGAAAATCATAATGCCTTCAAAAAATGTTTTGTCGAATAAACAATGAAAACCCTTTATTCATCCTTGTCATCTATTAGTAGAAGTGGAACTGTCGTCGAAAATTTCCGTCGGCGAGAATTCTCGGTTGTTGTCTCGCCAAGAATTTGGGTATACGAGAGTATTACCATGGACGGCCTTGGGCAAGTATTTTCCCTGCCCACTCCAGCTGCTCCATGGTCATCACTGCAGCAGCTGCACTCCTCAGTGCCTGCTGTATCTTGCCAGTGGCGAGGAAACAATCATAGTGTTATTATAATTTTCATTCCCGCTGCCAGTGTATGGTTCCTTTTTTATCTACTCTGCAGGAATGCATTCACGAGAGTGACATACATAATTCCTTCATGGTTCAGCCGATACCTCTTGACAATTTCTTCGTCACTCAATTAGCCGAGAACGTCTCTTCTGGCACGAAAATGCCTGGGCAAGCGCTGGCGGAAGAGTTGTTTTGCTGCCATGTTGACGGCTTATGTCAACATAAGGATCCTTATGGGACCTCCGGACATCCCATAGCGCTTATGGGGAACTTTATGGGAAAACACGACCACTTATGGATATTGTCGGTGACTTATGGCGAACTTCGTCATTTTGTCTGCTTATGGGAAACCCATAAGCTATTATAAATACGAGCCCTGGCACATCTCCAAAACATGGATTGGTAAGTAAGGGAAACCATGTGTGTGTGGGAATCACAATGAAGGTACTTTCGAGAAAACCCTATGGCTAGTTTTGGAGCTACAGTCAAACGTCATTACTAGGAAACCACATACTAGCATTAACTATAGCATAGAGTTGGAAAATATGCGGGCGGGAAGGCAGACAGTGTGACAGCCAAGGGAGTGTTGACTGGTTTGTGATGCAGACTGCCTTACAAGGCAGTCTGCCTTGGTGTGTCACACCAAGTCTGCCGCAGTCTGGCGCGAGTTGGGCACGGTGTGGCCTTCATAGCTCAGTGGCGGCGACTGTAGGGTACCCGGACAGTTTGCCTACGGACAGTTTGCCTACGGACAATTTGCCTACGGACAAATTGCCTACCGGATAGTTTGCCTACGGACAGTTTGCCTACCGGACATTTTGCCTACCGGACAATTTGCCTACGGAAACTTTGCCTACGGACACTTTGCATACGGACACTTTGCCTACGGACACTTTGCTAACTAACTAACCTAACCTAACCTAACCTAACCTAACCTAACCTAACCTAACCTAATCTAACCTAACCTAACCAAGGTAAAGAAAAATTTTCCTGTGGAAACACTGAGGCAAAGTGTCCGTAGGCAAAGTGTCCGTAGGCAAATTGTCCGGTAGGCAAAATGTCCGATAGGCAAACTGTCCGTAGGCAAACTGTCCGGTAGGCAAATTGCCCGTAGGCAAATTGTCCGTAGGCAAACTGTCCGTAGGCAAACTGTCCGGCCACGGACTGGAGGGTAGGGTCACGGCGCAAAGGGCGGCGCCCTTTGAGAGAGAGACTGTGTACTAATGTGTATCGCGCCTACACAGTGTGTTGAGTCGACGAGTGTGTTGGGGACGGCGTGTAGTGTATTACACGGCTACGCAGTGGGTGTGTTGAGTCGAGAAGTGTGTTGGGGACGGCGTGTAGTGTATTTCACGGCTACACAGTGGGTGTGTTGAGTCGAAGAGTGTGTTGGTAGGGAGAGAATGTGAGTGTGAGTAGCGCGGTTACACAGTGAATGGGTTGGGGACGGCGTGTAGTGGTACACGGACGAACAGTGGGGTGAGTCTGTGTGCGCTGGGGTGAGCCTGTGTTCGTGGGCGAGCGGGCAAGAAGGGCGTGCACGTGTGTGAGAGAGACAGTGACTCGTGAGGGTTGGGTTATCCTGCGTGCCTTGTGGTGTGAGAGAAACAGTGACTCTGTACAGTAGGTAGAAGTGGGGGAAAATAATAAAAGCCGTGCACAGCAGAAAAATTGTCTCCCTTCAATCCTTCCCGTCTCTTCCATAGCCCCGAACAGTTAGTGGTGTGACGAAGTTGAGAGGGGTGGATTGCCCCCGCCCCCCCTCCTTCGTTACAATATTTATCTCATGTGGTTACGTGCTTCTGAATCTGCGCAGGGCGAGGAGACCTTCCTCCTGTGACGTCACCGAGCCGTGGTGTGTCGTCTGCAAGCCTTGAGTAGTGTTTTGAGAACTCGGGGAATTTGCAGATTTTCATTGCGGATTATTTAAAAACGGCTGACTGGATGCAAAAAGTGACGACATATTGTTGATATACTCGTTAATGGCTACAATTTTATTGCATTAAATCAGGAATGATGAAATGGTCTGGACGATTACTTTAAGACTGTGAGGGCAAGCCTGGTGGTGTGTGTGGGCGAGGGCTTACAGGTTGAGTAGCGGCCACCACAGCTCTGAGTCTGTGCTGGGCCGCAAGTGTAACCCGGTATTCAGGTCGCTTAGGGTTGTCTGTGTGGAGTGGAATCTATTATTTGATCCGTCTCGGGTTCATCCTACTTTCTCCTCATTCATCCCTTCATTATCTCGTCTTCCTTTCATTCCCTTGTCTGATCTTCCTCCTCTTCCTCCTCATCAATTCTTGCGTCTTCTTTTTCTCTTCAATGTGAGGGTCACTGGCGATTGTTGACACCTTGTTTTTTTCTCGTTTTTTTCTATCCGCTGATGTTTTTTCCCCTGCAAATCTCTTTTCCTGACCCCATTTTTCTACTTCATATTCTTTTCTTTTTTATTTGGTTTTTTTATTTAGATTTTTAGTAAAATCTTTCTTTATCATTAATTTATATATTTTTTCCCATTCTATGTTTTTTTCATAATTTTTCTCATGCATTACAATTTAATCATTCTCTTTTCTCGTTTATTCCTCCATATCTTAATTTTTTTTTCTTACATTTCCCTTTTTTACTTATAAGAAATTGTCTTGTTCTATTAATTTTTTTTTTCTCTCTCTCTCTCTCTCTCTCTCTCTCTCTCTCTCTCTCTCTCTCTCTCTCTCTCTCTCTCTCTCTCTCTCTCTCTCTCTCTCTCTCTCTCTCTCTCTCTCTCTCTCTCTCTCTCTCTCTCTCTCTCTCTCTCTCTCTCTCTCTCTCTCTCTCTCTCTCTCTCGTCTGGCTTTTCTTCTTTTCTTCTCAATATAAATGTTTTCTCTCCATTCTCAGACCAATTTTTTCTCTTTATTTAAAAGTCTTCAAGAATTTTACGTGATCTCAAAGAGAGGGAGGAAAAGCCATACAAAGGAAGAACAGACAGCAACAACCCTATTGGGCCAAACAAGGCTGCCTGTGTGTCTGTTTTCTACAACTATAGTTTCTACGTGTTAGAGGATAAAGAATAGCAAAGTTTGAGGCTCCTCGCCAGCTACCTCACTTTTAGGCCGAGGCCGACAAGAACACAGTGAGAAAAAAGCACCATACAGTATTGAAGAACTGCCATTGAGTTTGATAGGAAAGATTGGTTGAAGGAGATACATACTCTAAACTAAAGCTACAGCTAAAAAAAAAAAAAAACGTAGGGCCGAAGTAATCGAGTTGGGCAGTTGATGCTAAGGAGAAGGAAGAAAAGGAGAAGGAAGAAGAGTAATTTCATAATCAGATAATACATTTTCGGTTATAGAAATGTTGAAAAGAGAGAGAGAGAGAGAGAGAGCGAGAGAGAGAGAGAGAGAGAGAGAGAGAGAGAGAGAGAGAGAGAGAGAGAGAGAGAGAGAGAGAGAGAGAGAGAGAGAGAGAGAGAGAGAGAGAGAGAGAGAGAGAGAGAGAGAGAGAAAAAAAAAAGAGGCACAGAGAGAGAAAAAAAAGAGGCACAGAGAGGAAGAGAGAGAGAGAGAGAGAGAGAGAGAGAGAGAGAGAGAGAGAGAGAGAGAGAGAGAGAGAGAGAGAGAGAGAGAGAGAGAGAGAGAGAGAGAGAGAGAGAGAGAGAGAGAGAGAGAGAGAGAGAGAGAGAGAGTGAAGACTCAAACTTTACTAGCCTCTCTCTCTCTCCTCTCCTTTATCTTCCCATCATCCCTTCTTCATCTTTCCTCTCCACCCTTCACCCTCTGGTTATGGGATCGTTTGAGGGAAGAGAGAGGATAGAGGGAAGTGAGAGGGAAGAGAGGGGAGAGGGAAGTGAGAGAGGGAGTGAGTGTTGATGGGGAGTAGATGTGGTACGTCATAAAGCGTTTAAGGAGGATGGGAAGTGAGGGGAAACGTTGAGAGAGAGAGAGGAGAGAGAGAGAGAGAGGAGAGAGAGAGAGAGAGAGAGAGAGAGAGAGAGAGAGAGAGAGAGAGAGAGAGAGAGAGAGAGAGAGAGAGAGAGAGAGAGAGAGAGAGAGAGAGAGAGAGAGAGAGAGAGAGAGAGAGAGAGAGAGAGAGATTGTTTGAATTTGGCGCGCGAAATTCTCGGCCATTCGGCAAATAAAAGACCGATCGAGCGGTGTGAGATTATTTTTTTAAACATAGGCCTATATGACTCCCAGCCTCAGTCCCAGACCTCTTCTCAGCCGTTTGTTTACCGACAATAGCCCAGTGTGAACCAGGCTTTAGGGAGGTGAGCTGCGAACCAATCACAAACGCCGCTGCTGGACAACCAACCAATCAGAGACGTAGGTCGTTGGGGCTGGCGGACTGTCTGCAGGGCAAGAGAATCGGCGGACTGTCTGCAGCAAGGAAGATAAAAGAGGCCTATGTTCCTTGG
Source organism: Chionoecetes opilio (assembly GCA_016584305.1). Lineage (NCBI taxonomy): Eukaryota > Metazoa > Arthropoda > Malacostraca > Decapoda > Majidae > Chionoecetes > Chionoecetes opilio. Next base: position 2,800 of record JACEEZ010004424.1, on the reverse strand, counting down.
TCTGCAGAGCCTGCCGCTCCAAACATTGAAAACTTTCTCTAAATATTATTAATTATTCACTAACACCAAATTTCCCCTCCACCTCTTTACCCCCCCTCCACCTCTTTACCCCCCCTCCACTTCCTTACCCCTTCCTTACAACTCCTTACCCTCCCCTCCACCTCTGCATTCCCTGTAACTGCATTCAGGCCAGTACAGAAGCCTTACCATATAGTTAAAGTTTCCCGTTAAAGAGAGGGAGAAAGGAGGAAAAAGGAAATATAAAGAAATGAGAGAGAGAGAGAAGGGAGAAAGGAGGAAAAAGGAAATATAAAGAAATGAGAGAGAGAGAGAGAGAGAGAGAGAGAGAGAGAGAGAGAGAGAGAGAGAGAGAGAGAGAGAGAGAGAGAGAAGAGAGAGAGAGAGAGAGAGAGAGAGAAGAGAGAGAGAGCCCCAAACATTTCGTGAAAGAGACAAAGTGGAATGCAATTTTCACAACGAAGGAAAATTAGTCAATAGTTGTGGATGTGGAAGCGGGAAGTGGATGGATCGGCCTCAGTAGAAGTTTTTTCCTGGCGAAAAAAAAAGAGCGAGAGAGAGAGAGAGAGAGAGAGAGAGAGAGAGAGAGAGAGAGAGAGAGAGAGAGAGAGAAGGAGAGAGAGAGAGAGAGAGAGAGAGAGAGAGAGGAGAGAGAGAGCATGAGCGAGCGAGAGGAGAAGAGAGAGAGAGAGAGAGAGAGAGAAAAGGAGAGAGAGAGAGAGAGAGAGAGAGAGAGAGAAGGGGGAGAGAGAGAGAGAGAGAGAGAGAGAAGAGAGAGAGAGAGAGAGAGAGAAGAGAGAGAGAGATGAAGAGAGAAGAGAGGAGAGGAGAGAGAGAGAGAAGATTATGCCTTTTCTTTGGATCTGCGCCAGAATTACAGGAGCTTGAAATCTGCCTTCCCTACCAGTTACTTCTGCTCCTCTCCGCACGTTCTGCTTCTCTTCCTACAGTTGTTTGTTCTCCTCCTTCTGTTCATATCTCTATGTCTCTCTCTCTCCTTTTGTTTCTTTCCTCTCTTTCTGTCTTTCTTCCTTCTCTGCAATTCTTCCTTCTCTTTTATCTCTTCGTCTCTTTATACTCCTTTTATCCTACTCTCTTCTCTCCATTCCCGCCTACCCTCTCTCTCTCTCTCCCTCTTTCTGTTCCTTTATCTCCAGTTTCAATATATTTTGCTTATCATAAAACTTTCTATTCAACCATAATCTTTCTCTTTTTTACTGTTTTTTTCTTATCTTTCTTATCTCTCTTCCCCTTCCTTTCCTTGCTTAAGGTCAGGAAATTCATTTTGTGTGTTAGTGGTTGTGTGTGAGGTGGTTGGTTGGTAAGAGGTTAGAGTAGTTTTAAGCTTAATTTGGTTTGGGTTACGGAATTTGTTCATATGGATTTTTATGCGGCTTTCGTATTAGTATGTGGTATTAGGAATCTGACCTCTCTCTCTCTCTCTCCGCCCTTCTCTCCTCTCTCTCTCCCCTCTCTCTACCTTCTACTCTTCTCTCTCTCCCACCCTTCTCTCTCTCTCTCTCTCTCTCTCTCTCTAACCAAAGTGAGTATTTGATCAGGAAATTACGTAATTTGCTTCACTCAGCCAAAGAAATCCAGTGAAAATGTGGGACACGCTATGATGGTAGTGTTGGCTCCACGTCTCAACATTTCCTGTTTGACTCCATTCCCCTCATATACCTCTCACACCAATTATGTGTGTCCCCCTTTCCCCTCCTGTGTCCCCCTTTTTCTCACTCCCTCCCATCTCTCTCCAGCGTTTACCCATAATCCTCTCTTCCTCGCTAAATTTGCGCAGGAAACGAGGACGAATGGGCAGCACGCTGTGTTTGTCTCAATAGGGTATGCCATTTAATTGATCCAGCCATTGTATACCGTGTGTGTGTGTGTGTGTGTGTGTGTGTGTGTGTGTGTGTGTGTGTGTGTGTGTGTGTGTGTGTGCGTTTGTGTGTAATATTGCACATTATATTTTTTCCTCCGTATTGCCATGATATGTTTTATGTTACATGGCGTTTCACAAACACACACACACACGTGCGTGCGCGCGCGCAATAAACAATAAGTTGATCAATTAATTGGCATACCCCAAGAAAAGAAACACAGCGTGCTGCCCATCTTGGCCCTGCCCTGCCGTCCTTGTTTCCCGCGCAGATCAAGTGAAGAAAAAAGGGTTAATGGTAAACGCTGGAGGGTTAAGAGGGGAATACAAGGGGAAGAGGGGAGAGGAAAGAATATAGTTGGTGAGATAGAGATGAAGGGAATGGAGTGAAAGAGGAAAAGTGGATAAGGAGAAAGATGAGGGGAACAATATGAGAGAGAGAGAGAGAGAGAGAGAGAGAGAGAGAGAGAGGTAGGTAGGGTTAGTTTTTTTTTCATGGTAGTCAAGGAAACTTTATATTGATTTTTTGTTCCATGGGCTGTTGTCCTGTGGTTTCCTCTTCCTCTGACCTAAAGCTTCCTTCCCTTTATATGTGTGTGTGTGTGTGTGTGTGTGCGTGTGCGTGTGCGTGTGTATGTGTGTGCCTGTACGTGTGCGTGAGCGTGAGCGTGTGGGTGTGTGTGTGTGGGTGTGTGTGTGCTGTATGCATTTGTGTTTGTATGTCTATGCATGCAGATTTAGCCGATATAGTCAACAGCTATTGCGCATTACTGTATATGACCACCACCACCACCACACCACCACAACCACCACCACAAAAACAACAACAACAATAAGAGTGCCAACGTCCATCACGCCAGGGACACAATGAGAGGATAAATAACGCATAACCAAACGACCTGA
>JACEEZ010004423.1:753524-761910 GCA_016584305.1 Chionoecetes opilio | reverse complement strand
TTTCCAAACTGGCGAGGCGCCCAAAAGCATTTGATAGAGGGGTACAGAAACCTGAACGGCGCAAGCCACTCAAATTCTTCTTCTCAAACGCAGCCCTGGTGGACCCGAACCGCTGACCGAATGCGCAGGGACGCTGCACACGCAAGACACCAGCTCTACCAATCGAGCCACCCTGACGAGTTTCACAACCAAGAAGTCTTGGTTTCGATCCCCGGGCGGAGCGAAGACAAACGCTCCTCTTAAAACCCGAGCCCCGTCCACCCAGCACTGAATGGGTACCGGGTATTAGCCGAGGGTTTGTAACCAGCCTCCCGGGGTGGTGGTTTCGGCCAACACTAAGCACTAAGGATGAATGATAAAATAAATGTTGATATGGAGACGGGGCCATACGAGCGTTGCTTAGGCCCTGTAAAATACAACTAGGTGAAAACTAGGTGAATACATACACACACACACACACACCGAAAACAAATGATATAAACGTACTTAGGTGTTTTGCGTGCCATGAGGTTATTTAGATACTAAATGTTGAAGGTGTGTCATATTACATCGCTTTTATTTTATTTAGTTGGAGCCTACAATGGACTGTGGCTTTTATCTTCCTAGGTTTATTTATGACGCTGTGTAGATGGCATATTCCTCCTGGGATTGTCCTTTAAAGGGCTTGACGTTAGTTGTCGCTATTGTACATGTTCTCAGCGACAAACAGAGGCAAGGGTAAATGTTACATATTTCAAAGATTAATGGTATACGGTTCACCTTTTATCTTGCAGTACTGTTATCATAATATCATCACAACGCTAGCCTGACCACCATTACACAATCATTAAACCTACTTTTCATGTCCGATTATCCAAATTATAACATTAAAACTTCTTCATTATACAAATTGACAACACATTAACTACTTTCAGTGATCATTTTTTTCAGTAATAATACATGACACAATTTCGTTCAAAAGCGTAACAGTATTTGTACCAGTGAATCAATATTGTACTCTGTGATTACATATGGTACGAACTTTAACATGTATATAAAAAGAGAAGAGTCGATCACAGCCTACCATAAATGCATCCATGAATATACAGACATCACGAAACTTGTACACCGCCCGCTGCGATAAATAACTAAAAGGAATGGCAATAAATAAATGAGGCGAGGATGTTTTCACAGGCGCCGATGTATTACCCATCCCTCCCCCCATAATTCATGCCTCCTAAACGAGTAGGGGGGCATGGGTGGCTGTAGGAGTGAGTAGTAGTATAATTATTATTAGTAGTAGTAGTAGTAATAGTAGTGTAGTAGTAGTAGTAGTAGTAGTAGTAGTAATAGTAAGTAGTAGGAGTTTATAGGGTTTTAGGATTCATTACCAGGAGTGTTAAAAGTAGAAGTGCTGAGGTTATTCTAAACTCTAAAGCAATATATGGCATTTGTCAGACCTCACCTAGACTATGCGGTACAGTTTTGGTCTCCGTATTACAGGATGGATATTTCATCGTTAGAATCATTGCAGAGAAGGATCACCAAAATGATACAGGGGATGCGTAACTTGAGTTATGAGAAGAGATTGAATTATTACATTTACACTCACTCGAGAGGCGTAGAGTAAAGGGCAATCTCATACAGGTTTTTAAGAGGTTAAAGGGATACAATAAAGGCGATGTAGGAAAAGTTCTTACGGCTAGTAATCAGGATAGAACAAGAAGTAATGGGCTCAAGCTGGAAAAGCGTAGATTTTAAAAGGAAATAGGGAAAAACTGGCTCGAAAATAGGGTGGTAAATGATTGGAATGGACTCAGTCGTCAGGTGGTCAGTGCGGAGTCAATAGTGAACTATAAAAAACAGTCTGGATAAATTCATGAATGGGGAAGAGAGGTGGATGTAGGTAGTGTTACGTAACATGAACTACATCGTGTAGGTCTCGCTGTCTATTGTAGCTTCCTTATTTTCTTATGTTCTAGTAGCAGTAGTGGTACTTGTATCAGTAAAAATATAATTAGTATTGAATATGATAGCAGTAGTAGTAGTAGTAGTATTATGAGTAGTATAGTATTATTATTAGTAGTATTATTATTATTATTAGTAGTAGTAGTAGTAGTAGTAGTAGTATAGTAGTAGTAGTAGTAGTAGTAGTAGTAGTAGCAGAAGTAGTAGATGTAGTAGTAGTAATAGTAGTAGCAGTAGTAGTAGTAGTAGTAGTAGTAGTAGTACTAGTAATGATAGTAGTAGCTGTTGTAGTGGTAGTCCTAATAGTAGTAGAAATATAAGTAGTAGTTGCATCAGTAGTAGAAGCTGAAATAGTAGTAGTAATATATCTTGGTAAAAATATATACTAAAACTAGTATATTAGGGTCAAGAATAACATATCAAAATGAGAAACACGCCCAAAGCCTTAACCCTCATATTCATCTCCTTGTCATGGCGGCAAATTAACCTGCCTTCCCGGGACACATTTACCTGCCTTGGGTGCTACTCAGGACACATTTAGATACAACCCAAAACGGAGAGTTGCGCATAGTGGTGTTTTAGTTCTCCTGTCCTAGCCAAGAATCGAACTCACGGAAAACAAGGCAGGCGAGACTCAATAAGACAGTAGTTAAGGCTCATGGAATATATGGGAAGGTTCTTCGTTGGATCAGAGCTTGGCTAAGTAATAGGCAACAAAGGGTTACAATTAATGGTTCTAAATCTGACTGGGTGCAGGTGACAAGTGGAGTTCCACAAGGGTCTGTTTTGGGTCCATTACTATTTTTTATTTACATCAACGACTTGGGTAGTGGGATTAGCAGTGATATCAGCAAGTTTGCTGATGATACTAAGGTAGGTAGGATTATTGGATCATAGTCTGAGGTAAACATATTGCAGGGAGACTTAGATAAACTTAATGAGTGGGTAGTCAAATGGCAGATGGAATTTAATATTGATAAGTGCAGCGTTATGAATGTTGGTAGAAAAAACCCTGGTAATAGATATACCATACGCAATGTATAGCTGAAAAGATCAGAAGGTGAAAATGATCTTCGAGTGAGGGTGAGCCCAGACCTCCAACCTAGGAAACAATGTATTGAGGCTAGAAATAGAGCTAATAGAGTGTTCGGATTCATTACCAGAAGTGTTAACTGTAGAAGTGCGGAAGTTATTCTAAAGCTTTATCTGGCTCTAGTCAGACCTCACCTAGACTATGTGGTTTAGTTTTGGTCTCCATATTACAGGATGGATATAGCCTTGTTAGAATCAGTGCAGAGAAGGATGACCAAAAGTATTCAAGTGATGCGTAACTTTAGTTATGTGATGAGACTGAAGCTATTAAAGTTACACTCACTCGAGAGACGCAGAGTAAAGGGCGATCTGATAGAAGTTTTTAAGTAGATAAAGGGATTTAAGGAGAGGTAAGAACAGTTTTTACGGCTATTAACCAGGGTAGAACAATAAATAACGGATTCAAGTTGGAATAGCGTTGATTTAAAAAAGAAATAGGGAAAAACTGGATCATAAATTGGTAGGTGAATGATTGGAATGGACTCGGTAGACAGGTAGTTAGTGCGGAGACATTAAAGAGCTTTAAAGAGGGGCTGGATAGGTTCATGGATGGGGATGAAAGGTGGATGTAGGTTGTGTTAGGTAGCAGGAACTACCACGTGTAGGCCTTACGGCCTCTTGTAGATTCCTTATTTCCTTATGTTCTTATGTTCTTAAGACACAAAAAAACGAAGAAATGCAAATAGTCCAATTCCCTATGTACTTTCGTTGGAGTTTTTTTGGAGATTTGCAAAAATATACATTTTCATAAAGCTTAGGACCTACTGTACTGAACCATGAAATAAATATTTACATTTTTTTCAATTACAATATGGCGGCCATCTAGGATTTTCAAAATGGCGGCCATTTTCGCATGGATTTCACGATATCTCTGCTTCTAATGGTGGTAGACATCTGATCTTGGTGCCTAAATATATATTTTCAAGAATGAGGAAAATAATGGCACAATGATTTTGCAATAAATCATTATACTTATGCTCGTATTCGTAGTCACATACCATGATTGCTCGTGGTAATTGCTATGATTTTCTTCCATTTCTACTCAGTCAAAATTATTCACTTGATCTTGTAGCTGCCATGGAAAGTACTAGAGCAATCATACAGTACTCCTATTGCAATCACAACAGAGCTAGTATGACATATTGATTTAGTTAGGACAAGACAAAAAGTGAACAATGACCACGTACAATGATGGTATGTGACTACGAATACGGGCATTAATCAAGAAAATGTTCAAAACGTATTCTCGGCACAGTAATAGTACATATTTAATTCATTGTCACTGTCAGTCTCATCATCAGAATCATAGTAGTTGTACACAGCATCATCGTCATTGTCACACTGTGCGCTGCACAAACACATATCTGTGCAAGGTAAGGCCTTGGACTTGCACGAGCAGCACTGGGACGAGCAGTCTTTTTTACAATGACATCTCACCATCTCCAGAATGACCTTGGGTGCTGGGGGAAGGCATGTGGTCGTTGGTTTTAGCTGGCCATCATCACCATTGTGATACCCATTCTGAAGCGGGTCCAGCAGATCCTGATGGGGAAGAGAAGCCTGACCCCAGATTCGTGCTTGCACATGTGTCCTCATGATGTGCTGCTTCAAGGCACCCATTGTAGGTGGTAGCTTGTCACTTTCTGCCATGTACTTGCAGAATAGGTGCCAGCGTAGATCAGGAATGCTTGAGAACTGAATGCCCTTCAGACAGTATGCCTGGCATACAAACCTGGCCAAGGTTTGCAGGACATTCTCGCTCACACCTGTGCCATCACATAGCATGGATAGAGCCCTGATGATGTCATCGTCACCATCTAGGAACAGCTTGTACCAGGTCAGTTTGCCTATTCGTGCAAAGCTACCAGTGTTGTCAGCCCCAGAAAATGCGTGCAATGCTGGCAAAGCTTTTGCCCTCGCTGGTCCCAGAGCTGTCCATATTGGCTTGATGTGAAGCGTCCCTGAAGTCATGGAGATTGAGGTGTTCTTTGGCAGCACATCATAATTCGCAATGAGCAGGACAAGAACATCGGTATCAGGAGAGAAGAACGTCATTTCAACATTCCTTGAGGAGTGGGCAGTTGCAGCGACTCCCAGGCTTATCATCAGCGTGTCTGCTTCCTCGTGGTTATTGTGAGGGAAGTGACCGACATCCTTGTTGCTTCTTGTGTGGCCTAAAGCAGATGTGATGATGAGCTGGGACGAATCTTTGTTGTAGTCCAGTGTTTTCTGAGCCAGATACTCTGTGAGATCGGCCTTTGTCTGGGCATGTGACAAGAAGCGAGTCATCATGATGTGTTTGATTCTGGTCTCATCTTGTACTTGATACTGTACTGGGTTCCTCCCTTGTCGCCTCTTTTGCCTGGTTCTGTTCTTCAAGGAATCAGGGAAGCCTTGTAGGTGTCAAACACAAGAATAATCTCATCAAAGTCTCTGGTGAGGTTCACAAGTCTGTCATTAAGGTAAACACTGAGATCCTTCACGGACACAACAGATGCATGTGTCTTAGTCAGCTTCTGGAGAAGAGTGGAGCCGTCAACCACTGCAATTTTCCAAATGAGATTGTCAAAATCTGAATCAGTCTCCATGGGGTCTTCTTCTAGTTGTTACCTTGCTTCTGTAAGTTCTGGCGTTGCCAATTTGTCCAGTGCGTGAATAAATTTGGACTTGTCACTGCATGGCATAGCCTCTCCATTTGGGGCAAAGAGTGCCCTTGGTGTCACCGTGAACTCATAGGCGCCAACCGCTTGTTTGTGGTCCCGGGTCCACCTACACGGGCGATGCCACACTGCTTCGATCTCGTTGCAGAGTGTCTAGCATGTAATATGCATGTTGCTTCTGTTGGGGATCACATTTCACGCATGGATCAGGTACTCTTTACTAGTATACGAACCTGAAAGCAGAGAGAGCCATGTATTGGAAGTGGACAATTTGTTTTGTCTTAAAAATTATATTAATCCAATCCACAGTACCAGAGGTTATGTGTAGCCCATTGTGGGTTGTTTCATTGGATTCCTCGCCCCAGAAAATGTATGGTTAGACACCAAAATCATAAGACTATGAGCATTAGAAGTGGAATAATGTGATATACATATAAAAATGGCCGACATTTTGAATATCCAAGATTGCCGCATATATATTAAAAAAAATGAAAAAAAAAAAGAGGAGAGGGAGAGAGAGAGGAGAGAGAGAGAGAGAGAGAGAGAGAGAGAGAGAGAGAGAGAGAGGTAGTTCGAAAGTCAAGATAAATTTACTCCTGGAAAAGAGATGAGGCAAGAGAGGAAGTGAGAAAAAAGAAGATACAGCCAGATACAGAGAGAGAAGATTGAGAGATGGCAGAAGAGATGAGAGAGGAGAGAGAGAGAGAGAGATGAGAGAGAGAGTATGTTCGAAATGGTTACAGAGCAAGACATTCCTTCACTCTCTCTCCTGGGAAAAAGAGATGAGCAGGTGTGGAAAATATCTAGTAATAGTTCTTTACAATTCCAATTACAGTAAAGAACATGAGCCTGCACAAATAAGTTTCAAGAGAGGAAAGAATGGATAGCTAACTAACGTATAAGGGTTAAAAGGAAGGAGAAGACGGTCCAAATATAAGATGATGAGAGATGATAAAATGACGAAAGAGAATTAAATGTAAACGACGATGAAAATGAAGTGAAAAAGAAACGGGATAGTAAGAAGAAGAGAGAAGAAGAGAGGCGAGAGGAGAGAGAGAGAGAGGAGGAGAGAGAAGAGAGAGAGAAGAGAGAGAAGGAGAGAGAGAGAGAGAGAGAGAGAGAGAGGAGAGAGAGAGGGGAGGAGAGAAGAGGACAAGAGAGAGAGACTACAGCCCAGCTGCCGTACTTGGCATCACCAGCGTCAGTTCGTCTGCGTCTACGTCGGCTGGTGGAATGCTCTCCTTGCCTCGCAGCCACGCCATGGCGGTACAACTGTGCAAGAGTTCAAGGAACTTGTGAACGCGTGGCTGCCGAGGTGAAGGCAAGGAGATCACAATTAACGCGAGTTAGGCTTGTAGATTGGGAACACTAATTATGTCTCCTTTAGCCTGTAAATGTTACAATTATTTATGTAATGTAAATTGTAACTTACTCTGTAATGATTTTTTTTGTAACTCGGTATAAAAAAAAAAAAAAAAAAAAAAAAAAAAAGGGAGAGAGGAGAGAGAGAGAGGAGAGAGAGAGAGAGAGAGGAGAGAGAGGAGAGGAGAGAGAGAGGAGAGAGAGAGAGAGAGAGAGAGAGAGAGAGAGAGAGAGAAAGCACGATACGGGAATAGAGGTTACAGCAGGAGTAAAAGACCAAGGAAATGTACATCAGAAAGATGGATATAGATAAGGAAAATAAATAGAAAAGTATTGAAAATAGGAAAATATGTAAAATCTGGCGGCAACGAGGAAGATAAGAAGAGGGATGAGGGATTTGAGGGGCGAAGGCTTATAGAGGACGGCTAGCTAATATTGTAGGGAAGAAGAAAGTTTAACTTCTTCCTGAATATTACGTACGGGGGGTAATTTTGATACGAGTAAACATAAACGGGGAAAGGGAAACTGAGTGATTAAAGTGAATCTCGTGGATAACGGTAAGAATGTTAGTGAAAAGGTAGGAAAAAAAAAGAGGACAAGATCAAGATCATGTCTAACTTAATTTAATGCCCTATCCACCCCTACGCTGATGATTCTACCCTGCATTTTTCAACGTTATTCATTTGACGGGCAAATCAACAGGAACTAAGTGATTCACGGAGAGATGCCACAGAGCGTCTAAATTCTGATCTTTCTACAAATTCTGATTGGGGCAAATCAAGCCTTGTTTTGTTCAATGCTTCAAAAACCCAATTTTTTCACCTATCAACTCGACATAACCTTCCAGACAACTATCCCAAGAATGGGATATCCCTTGCTAATACAAGAATTTACCATTATCTTCACTCTTTCATCCTCTTCACTGGTAAACTCTGGAACTCTCTTTCCGTTTCTATTTTTCCTCATATCTACGACATAAATGTTTTCAAGAGAGGAGCAACAAGACACCTCCCGAACTAGATTGGCCCATCCCTCCTTTTTATATTCTCTTACTGTCTCCTTTATAGGGACTGGCAACTAAGCGGGCTTTTTGTTACTTTTATTTGTTTGCCCTTGGCCAGTCCTTTGTGATGTAAAAAAAATAAAAATAATTAGAAGCTAATGAATGATAAATGTGGAAAGGCAAGCGTACATAATAAAAATATAATGCATAAAAAAGGCGAGGAGTAAAGGAAATGGAAAGAAGAGATAATGCTGGTATGTGAAAAAGCTCAGTTTTGAGAAGGTAAAACAAAAAACTTGGTGGGGGGTTAAAAAAAAAGAAG
>JACEEZ010004423.1:731024-741024 GCA_016584305.1 Chionoecetes opilio | reverse complement strand
CCCCTTCTTTCTTCATCTTCCTTTCTTTTTCCTTCCTCGCATCTATTTTTACCCTACTCTCCTTTCCTTCCATCTTTCCGTCTCTCCCTCTTTTTTTCCCTCACATCCATCCTCCGTCCCGATCCTCCATCTTTCCCTCCCTCCATCCTTCTTCTTTCATACAACTCAAGAGGCAAACGTGAGAAGAAAACGAAAAGGGTCGAGAGGTAGGATGAATTACCCTGCCATTAACGCAGGCGGGGGCGAAGGGGAGGGAAGAGGGGAGGGAAAAAAATGGGGAAGGTAAAAAAGAGTGGGGAGGGATAAGGAGAGGAAAGATCAGGGGAGGAAGGGTAAGGAGAGGAAAAAGTGAGGCACAACGAGGGAAGGGTGATTAGTGGATAGGGCAATACATGTGGAGAGGGAAAAAAATTGAGAATGGGAGGGAAGAAAGTTTGGAAGAAGTTAAGAACAAAGCTAAATGGATCTAAATGGGAAGAAGACAAGGAAGAGGGAAGAATTACGGGAAGGCGAAGAAAAAGGAAAACAAATTGAAAATATATAATGTAAATTAAAATTATATGAAGGAGTGGATAATGGAGGTGGTTGGAAGAAGAATTGTATTGTGAGAAGATAAAGAAACACAAATTAGGAAAATTTATTGAAAAATTGTACAGGGGATGAAAAAAAGGAGATATGAGAATAAAAAAAGGGAAGAGATTGATGCAAGATGACAAGCGACATAAGGCAAAAGAAAAAGAGCAGGCAAGGAAAAAAGAAGAACAAGGAAGATGGAAGGAACAAGAGATGAGAGACGAATGCAAGTTTCAGGATCATCACCAAATGTAAAGGTCAGGCAAAACACTAAAAAAAAAAATTGGAGTATTTAAGAAAAAATAATCCAGCGAAAGTTTATGAGAGACGGATATGAGACATATAATGAAGAAAAAACACAACTAGAAAAGAGGACGGAGGAATGGAAGCAGGTTTCAACGTCTATTATTAGACGTCCAACTCAACATAAACTAAGTGATTCACGGAGAGATGCCACCGAGCGCCTAACTTCTGATCTTTCTATAATTTCTGATTGGGGCAAAGCAAACCTTGTTTTGTTCAATGCTTCAAAAACCCAATTTCTTGACCTATAGCTATCTACTCGACAAAACCTACCAGTTAACTATCCCCTCTTCTGCAATGACACTCAACTGTCTCCTTCTTCTACAATGAACATTCTAGGACTATCCTTTACGAAAAGTCTGAACTGGAAATCTCACATTTCATCTCCTGCTAAAACAGCTTCTAAGAAGTTAGGTGTCCTGTGGCGTCTGCGTCCTTTTTTTTCTCCGTCCCAGCTGCTTGCTCTGTACAGGGGCCTTATCTGCCCATGTATGGAGTATGTCTCACATATTTGGGGAGGATCCACTCATACAGCTCTCCTAAACATGGTTGAGTTAAAAGCTTTTCGTCTCATCAACTCCCCTCCTCTGACTGACTGTCTTCAATCTTTAAATCACCGCCGGAATGTTGCTTCTCTTGCTATCTTCTACCGTTATTTTCATGCTCACTGCTCGTCTGAACTTGCTACTTGCATGTCTTCCCCCCTCTTGCTGCACAAGACTTTCTACTCATTATCATCCCCAGTCTATCCATCTTCCTAATGCAAGAGTTAATCAGTATCTTTACTCTTTCATCCCTTTCACTGGTAAACTCTGGAACTCTCTTTCTGTCTCTATTTTTCCACTTTCCGACGACTTAAATCTTTTCAAGAGAAGAGTAACAAGACACCTCCCGAACTAAACTGGCCCACCACTCTTTTATTTTATTTTATTATCTTACTGTCTATTTATACTGACTGGCAACTAAACGGGCTTTGTGTTACCTATTTGTGTTGTGCCCTAGGCTAGTCCTTTGTGATGTAAAAAAGAAAAAAAGAAAAAAGGTAGCATGGTCACGGATAATGCACAAGAAAAGGAGGAGAGCAGGAAAGAAAAGCGATTGGACGGGAAAAAAAAGCAAATTACAAAACTCGAAAATGTATAGAAAAGAAAACTAGAAAGGAAAGGAGGGAGAGAGGGAGCAATAAAAAGAGGGTAACAAAACCTGAAGGAAATAATTATAAAAATAGTGAACCAGTAGACAACAAGGAGTTAAAGTGATATAGGTTCAAATTAAAGCCGGAAACGAACAGGATTAGTTTACTTATAGAGTGGTGAATGAATGGCAGAAGCTAAGCAGTCAGATAGTGAACGATATTATGATGGAAACCGTAAATAGAAAGTTGAATTAATACCTGGATATGGATGATAATTATATGATAGTAGGTAAGCAGGGGCTGCCTTGTATGACAGAAAGTTCTTTTGCAGACTCTTTGCGTACTTCCTTATGTTATGTTCCTCCTCCTCCTCCTCCTTCTCCTCCTCCTGTGAAGCCGTGCTGAAAAAAATTCCATACGTCAGCATCTGGTGCTGACCCGAGCAGGCTGCTGTGATTCATAGCGGCGATGAGGAACATAATGAGAATGAAGTTAAATGCAGAGGAATTGAAGCAAAAATGGAAATGAATGATGCTCGAGGTATGAGAATAAATGAGAAGAGGGAAGACACTGTAAAGAGAGGAAATAAAAAATTGAGAGGGATGTTGCAATATAATGAATGGAGGTAAAAGTAGTTGAGAAAAGAGAAAATAGATAATTTATAATGAGATAAAAAGAATAGAAAATTTGAGAAACTTAAATGAGAGTAGTATTTGGAGGAAGGAAAAGCCAAAAGGAGGAAAGCATCAACAAAAAAAAGGAGCCAGGAGGGAAGGAATCTCGAATGAGGGAAGGAATAATAATAATCGGTAAACGTTTATTACAGAGAGAGAAATATTATATTATATATATATATATATATATATATATATAGAGAGAGAGAGAGGAGAGAGAGAGAGGAGAGAGAGAGAGAGAGAGAGAGGGGAGAGAGAGAGAGAAGAGAGAGGAGAGAGAAAAAAAAAAAAGAGAGAGAAAAAGAGGAAAAAAGAGAGACAGACAGACAGACAAAACAGCGAGAGAAAAGACAGACATATGGAGAAAAGGAGTGCGAGAGACAAACAAACAGACAGGAAAGACAGACACTCACAGACAGTCAGACACACAGACAAGACAGACGGGAACAGACAGACAGACAAAGGGGGTTTGGGATGGACAGGACGAAGTGGGAGACGGAGGAAGGGAGATGACGAAAGGCAGGGGGACAAAGCAAAAAAGGTGAAACAATTAAGAAAAAGCGAAGCAAAAAGATAAAAAGCAACAACAACAAACAAAAAATCTTCTCGATGAAAATATATATACTAGTCGTGCGTACCGTTCCGAGAGGATGAAGATTAAATCCTTACGAAAATAATAAGAGAATAAATACTCAATCAAAAGTAACGTCAAAAAGCACAGCATTAACAATAAAAACAATTAAAAAATTTTTTAAAAATCATTAAAACTTTGAGGGGCCGCTAACAAAGCGTGCATTCAGACCGGCGAAACACATGATCGAGAGTTGGAGAGCTAAAGTTGAAAATCACAGACTGGAAACAGACGAAAAAAAACAATAGTTCGATATAAAAAGTAGGGTTGGAGAGGGGGAGGGGGAACAAAGCGGCTTTCATGATTTTAACAAAATTTGGTGGAATAGAAAATGTTACTGATACCTCAGTTTCCATCAAACAAATAGGAGTGGGAGAAGGAGGAAGAGGATGAAAAACCGATAAAAAGACAAAAACGAGTACATGACGAGGAAAACCGACGATGGACAGAACCGGGCAATCTTACAAAAAACGCAAATACCCAAATTAAAAAAAAAAAGCCCGGAAAGCAAGATTGGGAAACCCAAATTACATAGATATGAAAGGGAAAAATAATATGAAGAAAGAAAAATAAGATAATTTGAATAGCAGAATAAATTAGGTGTAGGAAGGTGGATTAGGAGGATTAAGAGTAGGAAGCAAAAGGGAAAGGAGGACGAGGATGACTAAAGAAGGAGAGAGATCAGCATTAGTCTCTCTGAGGAGGGAAAGGATCAGGACTGAGGAAGCACGAAAAGGAGGAACACGAGTAACAAGAGAGGATGGGAAAAGTTTTAAAAAGTATGAGAGATTATGGGAGATTCAAAACTTAGCGTTTGCCTGCGGGGATATATAATGAAGAAAACGATAAACAAGTGTGTTATGTTTGTATAATAGCCTCTATGGGACCAGTAAGTGTAAGAAATTAAGTTGTAACGACCCCACTAAGCATTGTGAAATAAGATTATGTTCAACCTGACGCATGAAAACCTAAGTATATAAAAGTACCATATTCTATTTTTCTGTTTTTTTATATTTACCAACACACTCACACACACACACACAACACACACACACACACACACACACACACACACACACACACACACACACACACACCACACACCCCACAACACACAAACCCCACACACCGCCCCACCCCCACACACACCCACACCACACACACACACACACACACACACACACACACACACACACACAAAAACACACACACACACACACATACCACACTTTAACAGCCCTTAATCTTTCCACACCTTCCCTCCTCCCAATCAATTTTAACTCTCCATCACTTCATCCTCATTCCCGCTTCTCCATCCCTCCCCCCCTTTTTACAACTTTCATCTCCACCTCCCTCCCCTCTCTTGTCACTTTCTTCTATTCCAAGTCCCCGCTGCGGCTCCAACAGATTGGCTGAAATAGGGAATGGCCGGAAGAAAAGGAGGAGGAGGAGGAGGAGGAGGAGGAGGAGGAGGAGGAGGAAGAGGAAAAGGAAAACAATAGTATGAATAAAAACGATGCGGATAATTAGGAAAAAAAACAAAAAGAACAATAAACAATGAAATGGAGGATCAGGAGGAAGAGAAAAAAGATGAAAAGAAGGAAAATGAGGAGGGAGAGAGGAGCGACGGAGGAGGAAAAGAAGGTTGGAGGTTGGAGAGGAAGGATGGCAGGCCATTTGCTCGTAGCGATTTGCTTGTTTGCATTTGCTCATAGCGATACGAGAGAAAGAGAGAGAGAGAGAGAATTAGAGAGAGAGAGAGAAGAGAGAGAGAGGAGGAAGAGAGAGGAGAGAGAGAGAGAGAGAGAGAAGGAGAGAGAGGGGAGAGAGAGAGAGAAGAGAGAGAGAGAGAGAGAGAGAGAGAGAGAGAGGCGTATATAAGGGGGGAGGCACTCGGTTAGGCCCCCTTCCCCCCTTCGTCCCAGTAGGCCTACTTACCTACATATCTAAATACGTCAACAAAACATTTGCTCTTTTCGTTTGAGCCAAGATACTTCAGCTTCTTTATATTGTTTTGCCATTGAATATCAAATCACTGCAATACATCCCTCCTGAGACCTCAAACTCCTCCTAAATACGCTGATTAAAAAAAAAAATTCCAGATCCCCCAGATTTGAAGGCTCGCATCCCCTTAAAAAAACCTGATCACCCCTGTGTTCCCCCTCCTTTCCAAGTCTAACGACCTACATATATGCGTCTGGGGGGGTGGGAGAGAGAGAGAGAGAGAGAGAGAGAGAGAGAGAGAGAGAGAGAGAGAGAGAGAGAGAGAGAGAGAGAGAGAGAGAGATTGCGAGTGTATCAATCAATCAATCATTGGGGGCATACGCCGGGGGGCGCGTCGCCTCGCCCACCCTACGACGCCACTCCCGGGGGTCACCACGCGCGAGTTCCCATGCAGGCTCCTTTCCCATACCAAGCAGCTCTCGACAAGAAACATCAACTTGCCCCAGCCACGAGCCTTGTGGGCGCCCCCTTGGCCTCCTCCACGTGGGATTGTCTCTTACAGATACAACCCGATGAGAAGGATCGGTTTCAGGGTAGCGTGCCACATGCCCATATAGCCGAAGTTGGCGCTGACGGACTATGCAGGTAATAGGCATCGATTCAGTCTCATGGTGCAAACGCTGATTTGACACGTAATCATCCCAGCGATACCCCATGATTCTGCGAAGACACTTATTACCAAAGGCATTGATTCGTCTCTTCAAGTCACTGTTTAGTGTCCATGTCTCACAACCATAGAGTAAGACAGGGATCACAAGCGACTTGAAGATCCGGATCTCTGTCCTCCTGCACAGGTACCGACAACGCCAAATACTCCCGCTGAGCGAGTCCATAACACCGTGGGCTATGCCAATCCGCCGTAAGGCTTCTTGACGTGACCCGCCGTCATTGTGGACTGCGCTACCAAGGTATGTAAAACTTTCCAAGATCTCAATGTCCTCGCCACACGCATGAACAGACTGTACTGCTTCATCTAGTAAGTCTCCAAACACCTGGACCTTGGTCTTGAGCCAGGAGACCTCAAGTCCCAATGGCTTTGCCTCCTCGTGCAGCGCCTCGAGAGCCATCACCAGGACCTCCAGCGACTCAGCAAAGATTACTGCATCATCGGCAAAAACAAGATCAGTGATCTTGGTGTTGCCGACGGATGCTCCACAATCACTTTGATCTACAACCTTGTCCAATACCCAGTCCATACAAGCGTTGAAAAGTGATGGGGCAAGGACGCACCCTTGCCTCACTCCTGTATTCACAGGAAAGAAGCTGGATACACCTACTCCACACTTCACAGCACTCTCAGTCCCAGAATACAGACCAGTTATCAAATCAATAGTCCTTGCAGGAATCCCTCGAAGTCGCAGAAGATCCCAGAGTGACTCACGATGCACTGAGTCAAACGCCTTCTTGAGATCAACATAGGCTGCAAGCATCCCCTGTCGAAACTCACGTCGGCGTTCCACCATGACACGAAGCGCTAGGATACGGTCCGTTGTTGACTTACCAGGCGTGAACCCAGACTGCTGAGGTCTCTGATGCTTCACCAGATGCCTGCGAATTCGTTTCAGCAATAGATGGGCAAGCACCTTGCCTGGTACGCTGAGCAGTGTAATACCGCGGTAATTGTTGCAGTCCTGACGGTCCTCTTTCCCTTTCCAGATAGGGACGACCAGCCCCCTTTTCCAGTCAGGAGGAATGGTACCTGATTGCCACACGGCAGTCAGGACAGCATGCAACCCGCGGATCATGGCCTCACCCCCAGCTTTGAGGAGCTCCGCACTGATATTACAAACACCAGCTGCCTTTCCACCCTTCAACTTTGCTACAGCCTCTCTGACTTCGTCAAGAGAGGGTGCGGTTTCGTCAATGGGAGGATCAGCATCCACTGCCTGTAACCCAGTGGTGTGAAGCTGCTCAGTTGGAGGTCCACCGTGACAACTGCCCAAAGTACTCACCCCAACGAGCCATCTGCCCATCCATGTCCGACACGAGGCGCCCATCTGCTGTTCGAATAGCACTCGCCCGAGATGGAGACTTGGAACGGAGCTTCTTCAGGGCTCGGTAGGCGGGTCGGATGTCATTAGCGTTCAAATGATCCTCGACATCCTCAGCGAGACTCCTGACATACCTCTCCTTGTCTCTCCTCAGAAGGGTTCTAGTCCGGCGTGACAGAGCCCTGTGCTGGTCCCGGTTCCCAGCCAGCCTGGCAGCGCCACTCTCCTCGATTTTCTCCAGCGTCTCCGTCGAGACAAAACCACGCCTTGACCTCGGGCGCTCCCCAATACACTCCTTGGCAGCCTGTAGAGTTTCACGTTTGAAGATATCCCACAGTTCTACAGGATCCCCGAGAGCACCGAGCACATTAAACCGATTTGAGACTGCCACCGCATACTCATGAGCACATGTCAAGTCCTTCAGTTTTTCAAGATGAAACACAGTATGGTTACCTCTTGAGATTCTTCTGGACTTGACATGAAGCTTAAGTGTAGCAACAACAAGTCTGTGATCTGTTCCAAAGAACTCAGCACTCCGGTAAACTCTGCAGTTCTGGAGGATCCTCCAACGAGTACTAACGAGGATGTGGTCGATCTCCTTAGCTACCCCTCCGGCATTACTATACCATGTCCAGCGGTGCAGCTCTGGTCTCTGATACCAAGAACCTGCAATTCTCAACCTTCTAGACCTGCAAAGTTCAGAAGCAGAGAACTGTTGGTGTTTCTGGTACCGGAGCCATGGGGACCAACACACAACTCGTAGCCATCTCTCACAGTGCCAGTAGTAGCATTGAAGTCACCCAAGACAATGAGTGTGTCCCGAGGAGGACACTGGTCTAATACAGTTTCGAGTTTGGCGTAGAACATCTCCTTCTCTTCAGTTTTACGCATCTCGGTAGGAGCGTACACTGCAACAAGAGACATGAAACCCAGAGTGTGTTTCATCCTCACCCGCATTATACGCTCATCAACCGGAGTAACCTCAACAACTGACGGCTGCAGTTTGCTTGAGATGCCTATAGCTACTCCCCGTACACGGTGACCATTGCTCATTCCGGACCAGTAGTAGGTGTAATCCCCACTGCTAGTCTCGCCACTGCCAGGCCTCCTCGTCTCAGAGAGTCCCACTATATCCACCCTCAGCCTATTGAGCTCGCCCGATAGGAGAGGTAGTCGATGATCGTCTGAGAGGCTCAGAACGTTCCACGAGCCCACACGAAGAACCCTCCGCAGGTTGATCCCAGGAGTGATTCGACGGGCAGGCGCCGCCTCTGCACCGCCCCGGCCACCCCCATAAGAAAAAGTTGGGCTAAGGGGCCCTACCACTTGATTTAGAGTGCGGAAATCCCGAGGGCTTTGCCCCGCACTCGTCATAGGCAGACCCCTCCCCTGCGTCGGCATAGGAGGGGTTTGCATGGTCTGGCCCCCCGGCAAAACCGGGTCGGGGGCGCGATTACCGCGCCCCCGGGTATGAGTGTATGAGTGAGACAAATTTCAGATTAGTACCACTAAAACTTATAAACAAACAAACCTAAAAAAACATAATATATTCAACACTTGCACACTTTCTCATATTCAAATACATGCCTCCTCTTATATTTATATTACTATGGACTTCTACAAAAAAACACGAAGACATTGTTTGTTAACTCATAAGTTAAACAAGATACATTTCTTTTAGCCACAAACAGAAGTCAAAACAAAAGATGACCTACTAAAAGAGGAATGTGGGAGAAACCCTCGTTACCATTTGATGGAATAAATATTTTGAACTGTAATGTGTTCCCGTTTTAATGTGTTCCATAGCAGTACACGGCAATATGAGTATCACCGTATCCATCTCCTATCTATGTCTCCTGATGTTTTCAGCAAAGGTTTCACCAAGAGGAAATGTTAATATATGCGCGCCTATGCATGTTTGAGGCTTTCAGATGAGATGCATAGTGCATACCTTCCCTGGGAAACCCGATGCAATGTGGCGGAGTGCACCACACACCACAAAGGTCAAGTTCTTTCTTTTTTCATTAGTATTTTCCGATGAACCAAATGTTAAAGTGATTAAACCTGCAGCGAGTTGGATGGATCCTGATACGAGTCCCTATGTCTGATACTGTTTTTTTGCTATGGTAGATAAGTAAGGCGTAAAGACTGTGGTTCACCAGCAATTAAATATTCACATAAGTAGGATTAATCACCACAATCACTTATGAAATTTCTCTCTCTCCGTCGATTTTCAGTTCCACCTGTGATTTTTTGTTGTTGTTGAAAGAAAATCTAGACGACGCAACTCGTATATATTGAAACATAGAAGCATAGCCTGAGGGACACTTGGGCACTTGAATCGCTAATGTTGCTTGAAGTTTTTAGGCCCATTGTTGTAAGTGGGTATATAGTGCGGATATTTATATTTATGTTGTGGTGTCATTATATTGCACATTATATTGCACGATATATCCTTACGTTCAAGGTCCTGGTTCTTAAGGTGGCAAGTTTGTAAGGCATTACAATTGACGCCTTCATTCGTAGTTAGCCGCCTAAGGTGTAATGCGCTTTGTTGGGGGTCTGAGCAACTTAAAATTAGGTACTTCAACGTTCTAATGTAGAATGCATGACACTGAATAATAACCACGGAACCAAGTATGTATAAAGGTGTTTCACAGGTTATCACAGTCCAAATTCTGCGTTCGTT
>JACEEZ010004423.1:726024-728524 GCA_016584305.1 Chionoecetes opilio | reverse complement strand
TATATATATATATATTATATATATATATATATATATATATATAATATGATATATATATAATATATATATATATATATATATATATATATATATATATATAATATATAATATATATAATATATATATATAGTTATATATGCCAATTTTTACCGTGCCATTTTTTCACGTGCCATTTTTTCAAGTGCCATTTTTTCCTACATTATAATATAGCATGTTCACCGCGGGGACAAACATTTCCAACCACTTCCACAGCACATTAAATTTCGCTGATGTTTCGATGTTTTCGCTAACAGTCAGTGAATCTAAACGTTCTTAAAGTCGTCGGCGTAAACGTTTCTTGATGTGTTCCAGTCATAAACTTTCCTGAATGGATAATGGCCATAAACCTTCCAGAGTAGGTAATAACACAATATGATGAAATAATAAGGTATCGTCCACACAGTCACAAACATGTCTACTATAGTAGGTAATTTTCATGCTAGATAAAGAAAATATACATGTATACAGACAGTGAGGGATATATGGAAAACCAGATATATGAATAGATCATGAACGATGTAATATTGCCTTTCTTATAGCCTTAAAGGCCATAACGACGGTGAGGAGAGGGTTTATTGCCAAAGTTTCAATGCGTAAATACCTAGACTGAATTATTATCTCTTTATGCCTCGCCAGCCTGACCTAAACTGACCTGAGCTGACCTTACCGTGTGTGTGTGTGTGTGAGAGAGGTGTGTGTGTGTGTGTGTGTGTGTGTGTGTGTGTGTGTGTGTGGTGTTGGTATTCTTTGGTGCTCTATCGTCATAGTTTCTCGATAAATATCAGTTTATAATACGAATAGTTTTGCAGTTGCTTTTTTATCAACGCCACGAAAACAAGACGGCAAGGCTACTGTGTGCGGCTTCCTTCTCAGAGCTCCGAGACGCATCGGCTTAATACTCGGGCAAGCCCGACCCTCCATTCCTTTGTAATATTTACCTACGCCAATAATATGTTCGTAATAACAACTTTACTAATGACCCTGAAACTCCACTAATGGCTGTTCGGTAACTTTCATCATTGCTGAAAAAGCTCCCTCCTTCTTCCAAAACGACCCACGCACCCATCTTCCACTTCCTCTCCTTTTTCCACCCCGCCCATTAACCAACACTTCATCTCAAGATTACTCGGGGTCCGTGAATCAATGAAGGCAGATGAAGCCTCATTACAAAACACTATTTATAAATAACAGGAAAAGCTATATAAATTAAAAGACTCAGCTTAGTCCCGAAGTCCTAAATCCTTAAAATTAGTTAAACAATCACAGAAGATTGCGCACCATTGAAACTTTGTCTCCACCATCAATACATTTGAAAAGCTGCTTGGCACTGCACAGCGGAACGAGGAGTAGGAGGAGGAGGGAAGGACTCTGAAAGGATTACAAAGATGGAGGAGGAGGACACGTGTGGGGTTTGTTATGTGGTTCAGTAAAGACAATAGTAATGGAAACATAAGAACATAAGAAAATATGGAAGCAACAAGAGGCCGCGAGGCCTACACGTGGTAGTTCCTGTAAAAAAATGGAGGTATGGAGGTAAAACTGGAAACTAATGGAGGTTTGAGAGAACTGGGATGTGGAACTACTTACTGAGTTGTGCTGAAAAGCTGAGAAGGATGGAAGGCAGGGCATGGAAAACGACTACGAGAAAGACAGAAAAGGATATAAATGAACGAGTGAAAAGCAAACATAATAAGAGGTAAACAAGGGCGCAGTGTGAAACGGGACGGGGCGAGGTTGAAAGGGATCTGCGTTGTCACCTCTCTGCGGGGTGAGATATAATAGGAAGACATTACGTGTTGGAAATAGAGGTGGAAATTAAACAGAAGTTAAATGTAGCTCAGGTTGGGGATAACATGATTATGATGCCTACCACCATCACGCAGGGTTGAAAATAAAGTGACCAAGCGTGTACCAAAAGAGGAAAAAGCGTCTCACCTAAAAAAAAAAAAAAAAAAAAAAAAACAAGCTTCAAGCAAAAAAAAGATAAAATGTGAAGTCTCTAAGACGGACAGGTTTAGCTGGAAAATAAAAATCGCAAATAACAAAAAACAATGCCGGAAAGAATAGGCGAACAAAAAGTGAGGAAGTAAAGGAAGAAATAGAGTAAGTGAAGGGAAAATAAGCAGGGGAGAAGAAATTACTTCCTTCATTTATTCTTTATATCCTTTTCAATAGAGGTGATTAATAGTTGTTGATGAAAGGAAGGGATGAAGAAAAGGAATAAAAGAAAGGGTTAGAGGGTTATAGAGAGAGTTGAGGAAAGGGGTGGACGAATGCTGACTTTGATGAAGGAAGAGGGGGAAAGTGAGAGTAGAATCAGGGAGAGAGAGATAAGGGGTAGCGAAAGGGGAGAGAAAAGAAAAAGATTGGGAAGAGATAAGTAAGAAAAAAAGCAATCCTACAGAAAAAAAATGCATATACGAAAAGTACCGTAAAAAATGGAAGAAGAAAAACATAAAAT
>JACEEZ010004423.1:701024-721024 GCA_016584305.1 Chionoecetes opilio | reverse complement strand
ACACAGACAGACAGACACACACACTTTCGCTTATATTATTATAGATTACCCATCACCCCCCACCTATTCCCTCACCCATCACCCATCACCCCCAACCCATCACCCCCCACCCATTCACTCACCCATCACCCCACACCCATTACCCATCACCCCACCCATTCACTCACCCATTACCCATCACCCTACATCAAGGTTTCCTCAATTCTCGCAACCCACTTTTTTTTTCACAATTATCGCTAATAGGCTGCTAAAAAAAAAAAAAAAAGTGATCGGATCATCTCATAAATGGGCTTAAAACCTTCCCCTGGTCAACCCGGTTCCAAAAATGTTTCATATGAGGTGATTGCGCCACAGGGGGCGGAACCTATACCAGACACACACACACACACACACACACACACAGACAGACAGACAGACAGACACACTTTCGCTTATATTTACCATTACCCATCACCCCCCACCTATTCCCTCACCCATCACCCATCACCCCCCACCCATTCACTCACCCATCACCCACACCCATTACCCATCACCCCACCCATTCACTCACCTATTACCCATCACCCTACATCAAGGTTTCCTCAATTCTCGCAACCCACTTTTTTTTTTTCACAATTATCGCTAATAGGCTGCTAAAAAAAAATTAAAAAAAGTGATCGAATCATCTCATAAGTGGGCTTATGACCTTCCCCTGGTCAACCCGGTTCCAAAAATGTGCCATATGAGGTGATTGCGCCACGGGGGGCGGAACCTATACCACACACACACACACACACACACACACACACAGACAGACAGACAGACAGACAGACAGACAGACAGACAGACAGACAGACAGACAGACAGACAGACAGACAGACAGACAGACAGACACACTTTCGCTTATATTATTATAGATGTATAACTGTTTAGCTAAATACATGTATAAAAAAAAAGTATAAATCTATGTAGCTATACCATTAGGGAAAAAAGTGCTACAGCGGGTCCAGCGATGGTATGGTTTGGTGGTTGGTGTTGAACAATGGTAAAAGCAGTAGTAAACTTCTTATTTCCCGCTAACATTACGGACTTCCACTCCATTCTAGTTCTAGTAAACTTAATCGCCGACTTTCCATCGAGGTCCTCTGTAGGAAGCGTACAACTTTTACGTTCCACAGCCCAAAGAGGGAGTTTAATTGGACCTCCGCTCAACAAGCTTCCTTCCAGGCCATGAAGGGCTGTCAAGCTTCGATCTGATCTGTTTCGACGCCACTCTACCCACGAAGCCTTTCGTATTGATGTCCTTGGTTACGTCGTCTTCCAGCGTCACGGTGTGAAATGAAAGCTAGTCCAGAGCATGTCACGAGTCCTGGCCGATCCACAGACCAGGTGCGCTGTCGGGAGTTGGTTGGATACCGCTGTACAGATGATGAAAGAGCCGTTTTCACCTGCTTGGGCTTCATCACCTTGAGCTGGCGAAAGACTGAACAGCTGGTCTCCGTCCTAATCGACCACAAGCAGGACACCATCCAGAACCCACACTGCACTGCAACTGACGCAAAAAAAAAGAAAAATAGCGTCACACATTTACGTTCAAGTCCCTGTCCTCCAAAGCCAGTACTGCGTTGTTTTCCCTGCCGACATCCATTGTCTTATACCTAGCGACGCAGCAGCGGTCAGCCTCGACGTCCAGACCGCTTGTGCCAACTTCCATCAACACCACGAGTAGTCCATTCCAGCTCAGCCGCCCGAGCTGCTTGTTCTCTGCCGGTATTACCTTGTTCCGGCGAAAATTATAGCTGTCACCTAAAACCTGTTTTACAAAGTCTTACAATATTCCTAGCATACGTTGCACTTATAACGATTTTCAACGCATGTCAGAAATCAATTCAGAAACGGACCTTTTGTTAAGTTTTTTCCATAATTTAGCATATATTTTTCCTGAAATATTCATGATGCCTATTCTTATTGAAATCCTAGATGTCTCTCTTCACCCTTTAACCTTTAAACAATTATACATTTTTGCCCTTAAATATCCCTTCCATCCGCTTTCCTAACAAGATTTAGCCACAACATACACAAAATGTTACACTGTGACCACAATAGGCCACAGTTCAACTTGCATCCATCCAAATTTACTATAAGCAATGCCAAACTGACCTATTCAGACGCCTACTCTATCCCCTTCATGTATCTCCACTTCCTATAGATTTTTCTTCCTACATAATTTATCACAAAAATACTTATTCTCACCATTTCATCCATCGACAAATGACTCCCTTCCTGCACCTCTCCATCGTGTTCACCTCTCAGTTTTTCCCATGATAACAACAATAACTTTCCTCGTCTCGCATCTAATCCATAATATTATGTTACAGCGACGCCTTCTTCTGTTCCACGTCACTCACTTGATCAGCCCCGTGTTCCTCCATTCCCTCTAAACAAGATTTATATTTTGCAGCACACACACCTGCTTGCTTTCCCAACGCATTCCACACGCGGCGTATCCAATGTCCCTTCACTAAAGGTTACACAGCACTGTCAATGACTCATTTATATCTTTCTTAACAAGTTAGGGCAGAGTAAAAGGTGAGAGAGAGAGAGAGAGAGAGAGAGAGAGAGAGAGAGGAGAGAGAGAGAGAGAGAGAGGAGAGAGAGAGAGAGAGAGAGAGAGAGAGAGAGAAGAGAGAGAGACAGAGACAGAGACAGAGAGAGAGAGAGAGAGAGAGAGAGGAGAGATGAGAGAGAGAGGAGAAGGAGAGAGAGAGAGAGAGAGAGAGAGTCGTACAACATAAGCACACACCTTCGTATACACACAAATTCGAAGGAGAAGAAGTCGGTTCACGCGCAGGGGTGTGATGTCACGCTGTCTCAGAACGTCACGCAATCTCAGAAAACGGAGCAATTAACGGGGAAACTTGTATTTCCATCCCTTTTGTTCACTATTGAACACCCGTCACATTGTTTATCATTTATTATCCCATTGGGTGTTACTATAGTGCAAATGTCCTGGTAGACCGCACGCTATAGTAGCACTTCACATTGTTTATTTTATATGAAGTAATGTTGTCCTTATAGGCATACCATAAATAAATAGTATAGTTTACGTTCAAATATTGACGTTTTCTTTAATAAATTTAACTTTTCTTTTATAAATTTTAAAGTAATCGTCCAGACCATTTCATCATTCTTGATTTAATGCAGTCAAAATATAGCCATGATCGAGTATATCTACAATATGTTGTCACTTTTTGCATCCAGTCATCCGTTTTTAAATGATCCGCATTCAAAATCTGTAAATTCCCCGAGCTCTCAAAACAAAACTGACGACCAGCAGACGACGCACCACGGCTCGGCGACGTCACATTCGGAAGTTTCCCAGCCCTGCCCTGATACAAATACACACGAGAATCAGAAATAAATATAGTACATGAAGAATTTTGGGTGTTTCTGATATTTTTTTTTGCGATATGGCATATACTTGCATCCTTCATGGATACAGCAAGAAAGCTGTGCCTTTGCAGAGAGCTTAGCACCCATTTCCGACCTATTTGACCATGATATGTGTGTGCAGCGCCTGGCAGTGGCGGGTGAGAGGAGCGCGGTGTGAAACACACTGTCTTGTCGCGCCTCTCACCTGCCACTGCCAGGCGCTGCACACACATATCATGGCCAAATAGGTCAGAAATGGGTGCTAAGCTCTCTGCAAAGGCACAGCTTTCTTGCTGTATCCATGAAAGATGCAAGTATAGGCCATATCACAATTTTTTTTTAACAGAAACACCCAAAATTCTTCAAGTACTATATTTATTTCTGATTCTCTGTGTATTTGTATCAGGCAGGACTGGGAAGCTTCCGAATGTGACGTCACCAGCAAGTTTCGCGCCACGGCTGGAATGAAGCTGTTGTTTTTCCCGCACTTTTTACAAAAGTCATGTTTTTAGGGAAATAAGGCGTGGAAATGAATAATTTTTTGTGGATTAGGTATTTTGAATGAACATTCAGCATAATTATACAGAGAAAAAATAGGTCTGACGATAGAGGTACACTATTTTAATTACATCGAAAAAGAGCAAACGCTGTCATCCATATCTCTCGCATATTTACCTATTATAATCCCTTAATATAATCGCAAATCCCTTGTAATCCTTCGCACATATTCCGTAATCATCAAATTCTGCTTTAATACTTTGTAATTCGGCTATTTCCCATTTCCCTTTATTTTATATCAATATGGAACACAATCCTGGTCTTATACAAAGTAATATAGTCTTTAGGAATTTTTTCCAAGATGGCTGCCACCTCAAATTCCCTTCACCCTAGTCAACGTCACTAAAGACTAGAGTCCTATTAATTATCATAGTAATCTCACGCAACGGACTCTTATTTGGAAGGCAGCGTGCCGTCATTGCGCCGTACGACCAAATTTTGGTCGGAAGTGAACTGACTTAATATTTTTAGATTTTGTATACACACGCACGAGGACAATAGCACGCAAACAATAAAGTAAGCACGCACACACATCTACGTCTAGGTATACTAAGATTATTTACTAAAATATGTAGATTATGAGTAAAATATTATTGATTGAGGCAGTATGTTTATCATCATTATCACCATTACTCGTAACAAACAACAATAATATATAATCACTAGCCGCATAGCCGCCCTCCGGGCGGACTTTTTGGCTAGCTCCTGCGGAGGGCTATTGGTGGTGGGCCTTCGGCTCACCAAACACGGACTCTCCAGATAGCCCCTTCTAACTTTCCTGAAATCATGGATGTAGAAATGTATGTATTACCCCCACCCATTCACTCACCCATTACCCATCACCCCCCACCCATTCACTCACCCATTACCCATCACCCCCCACCCATTCACTCACCCATTACCCATCACCACACACCCATTCACTCACCCATTACCCATCACCCCCCACCTATTCCCTCACCCATCACCCCCAACCCATCACCCCCCACCCATTCACTCACCCATCACCCCACACCCATTACCCATCACCCCACCCATTCACTCACCCATTACCCATCACCCTACATCAAGGTTTCCTCAATTCTCGCAACCCACTTTTTTTCACAATTATCTCTAATAGGCTGCTAAAAAAAAAAAAAGTGATCGGATCATCTCATAATTGGGCTTAAAACCTTCCCCTGGTCAACCCGGTTCCAAAAATGTGCCATATGAGGTGATTGCGCCACGGGGGGCGGAACCTATACCAGACACACACACACACACACACACACACACACACACAGACAGACAGACAGACAGACACACTTTCGCTTATATTTACCATTACCCATCACCCCCCACCTATTCCCTCACCCATCACCCCCAACCCATCACCCCCACCCATTCACTCACCCATCACCCACACCCATTACCCATCACCCCACCCATTCACTCACCCATTACCCATCACCCTACATCAAGGTTTCCTCAATTCTCGCAACCCACTTTTTTTTTCACAATTATCGCTAATAGGCTGCTAAAAAAAAAGAAAAAAAAAAAAAGTGATCGAATCATCTCATAAGTGGGCTTATGACCTTCCCCTGGTCAACCCGGTTCCAAAAATGTGCCATATGAGGTGATTGCGCTCTTTTATAAACATAATAATTTATAAATATATAAACTAGAACTATGCATAAATTAGCGTTAACTAAATAAATAACATCATGAAATCGGGTAATTTCCAAGATTTCATGATGTTATTTATTTAGTTAACGCTAATTTATGCATGGTTCTAATTAATTTATCAGAAAAAGAAATATATCAATGGAAAGCTAATTAAATTCTGCTTCTATTGATATTCTCCATGTAAAAAGTTTTTTCACAAAATATTAAATGGCGAAAAGTTTCAGTTCATGAATATTTTTTTAAAGTCTCATAATGGCATTTCTTTAGTGTGTTTTACGGTTTTTTTATTTAATAATATTATAGAACAAACATTTCCGAAGATAACAGTATATATTTTATACTGATAAACATATATTAGGTAGGAAATTATACGATTTCCTGATTTTTTATATTTAGTTAACGCTAATTTATGCATGCCGCTAATTAATTTATCACTGAACGAAATATATCAATGGAAAGCTAATTAAACTCCGCTTCTATTGATATTCGCCATGTAAAATGTTTGCGAGCAAAATATTAAATGGCGAAGAGTTTAAGTTAATGCATATTTCTTGAAAGTCTCATAATGGCCTTTTCTTTGTGTGTTTTACGGTTTTTTATTTGATAATATTATAGAACAAACATTTCCGAAGATAACAGTATATCTTTTATGCTGATAAACATTATATTAGGTAGGTAAACTTGTACGGGGAGCGGAGCGGGTGGTATCCTTATGGTGTGACGTCACGGGCGATCCACCAGGCCTGTGGCCACGGCCGAAGGCCCACCAAACACACTCTCCAGATAGCCCTTTCTAACTTTCCTGAAATCATGGATGTAAAAATGTATGTATTAACGCCAACCCATTCACATCTACCCCAACCCATTCACTCACCCATTACCCATCACCCCCCACCCATTCACTCACCCATTACCCATCACCCGCCTCCCATTCACTCACCCATTACCCATCACCACACCCATTCACTCACCTATTACCCATCACCCCCTACCCATTCACTCACCCATTACCCATCACCCCCCACCCATTACCCCCCACCTATTCCCTCACCCATCACCCATCACCCGTAACCCATTCACTCACCCATCACCCCACACCCATTACCCATCACCCCACCCATTCACTCACCCATTACCCATCACCCTACATCAAGGTTTCCTCAATTCTCGCAACCCACTTTTTTTTCCACAATTATCGCTAATAGGCTGCTAAAAAAAAAAAAAAAAGTGATCGGATCCTATAAGTGGACTTAAAACCTTCCCCTGGTCAACCTGGTTCCAAAACAGTGCCATATGATGGGATTTCACCACGGGGGGCGGAACCTATACCACACACACACACACACACACACACACACACACACACACTTTCGCTTATATTACTATAGATATCCTTTTCAATAGAAGTGATTAATAGTTGTTGATGAAAGGAAGGGTTGAAAGAAAAGGATTAAAAGAAAGGGTTAGAGGGATGGGAGAGAGGTGAGGAAAGGGGTGGACGAATGCTGACTTTGATGAAGGAAGAGGGGGAAAGTGAGGGAGAGAGAGATATGACGTATCGAAAGGGGAGAGAAGAGAAAAAGGATGGGAAGAGATAAGTAAGAAAAAAAGCAGTCCAACAGAAAAGAAATGTAAATACGAAAAGCACCGAAAAAATGGAAAAAGAAAACATAAAATGAAGAAGAAAAAGTTAGGATGCAATAAGAAAGACTGAAAGGAACGGAGAAATGTCAAGAGGACTGAAATAAGATATGAAAGAACCTTCAAAATATAAATAAGAACAAAAACTAAAATTCAAGCTGGAAATTAGGACATCTTAAAAAAGTTGAATTGGACAAAAATTAAGAAAATATTCATATGTTTATTTTACATAAATTCTTGATGATTTTTTTTTCTCTCTCTCGCTCTCTCTCAACCCCACCGTAAAATCTCTTCCAAAACCATTCCCTTTCCCTCCTTTCTTCCCTTCATCGTTCCATTCACCCACCTTCTTTACTCCCTCTCTCTATATTCCTCTCACGTCCCTTCCCCGCCTCCAACACCAACCCAGAAAGTTCAAATTCACCTCATAAATTGAAATGCGGGAACTCTTAAACCGAATTTCAACTTGAGGTACAGGAGGAGGAGGAGGAGGAGGAGGAGGAGGAGGAGGAGGAGGAGGATATGGTGAATACAAGAATAACAATAAGAAAAAAAATGAAGGAAGATAATATGAACAGGAAGAGGATGGAAGAAGAAATATAGAAAAGTTTATAAAATAAATGAAAGGAGAGAGAGCTATAAGGACTAATACGAAAGCGCGAATTACTCGTTCATAGACCATGAGAGAGAGAAACAAAAGCTGTCGAGAATATAAATCTTAAAAGTAATGAAACAAAAAAAAAGAGATGATAAATAAAGGGAAAGAAATAGTAAGATGATAAAAAAAGTTGCCAAATAACATGAGGCGAAAAAATAAATCTTTGCCCCATCACTTTTCAACGCTTGTATAGAATGGGTATTGGGCAAAGTTGTAGATCAAAGTGATTGTGGAGCATCCCTCGGCAACACCTAGATCGTTGATCTTGTTTTTGCCGATGATGCAGTAATCTTTGGTGAGTCGCTGGAGGTGCTGGTGATGGCTCTCGAGGCGTTGCACGAGGAGACAAAGCATTTGAGACTTGAGGTCTCCTGGCTCAAGACCAAGGTCCAGGTCTTTGGAGGCTTACTAGATGAAACAGCACAGTCTGTTCATGCGTGCGGCGAGGACATTGAGATCTTGGAAAGTTTCACATACCTTGGTAGTGCAGTCGATAATAACGGTGGGTCAAGGCCACAAGTCTTACGGCGTATTGGCATAGCCCACGGTGTTATGGACTCGCTCAACATGAGTATTTGGCGTTGTCGGTACCTGTGCAGGAGGACAAAGATCCGGATCTTCAAGTCGCTTGTGATCCCTGTCTTACTGTATGGTTGTGAGACATGGACACTAAATAGCGACATGAAGAGGCGAATCGATGCCTTTGGTAATAAGTGTGTTCGAAGATTCATGGGATACCGCTGGGATGATTAAGTGTCAAATCAGCGATTGCTCCGTGAGACTGAATCGAGGCCTATTACCTGCATAGTCCGTTAGCGCCAATTTCGGCTATATGGGCATGTGGCACGCTATCCTGAAACCGATCCTTCTCATCGGGTTGTATCTGTAAGAGACAATCCGGCGTGGAGGAGCTCAATGGGGCTACCTACAAGGCTCGTGGCTAGGTCAAGTTGATGTTTCTTGTCGAGAGTTGCTTGGTATGGGAAAGGAGCTTGGACGGGGACTCGCCCGTGTTGACCCCCGTGAGTGGCGTCGTGGGCCAGGCGACGCGCCCGCCGGCGTATGTCCCCAATGATTGACTGATTGATAATAGAAAGTGAGATTGAAAGGTCATTAGAACCAGAAAGTTCACATCATAAAATTAGATTCACACGCACACGCACCACACACACACACACACCACTGAAATTTCAGTATAAAAATCCCTGAGTCCAAGAGGAATCCAAAGTCTTTCGTGGTGTTAGAAGTTGGCAGAGTTTCTCCGCAAAAGTAAGCCAATGGGGAGGAACTCTTTTTCTGGTCACAATGGAAAGGGAAAAAGTTAAAAGACAGACAGACAGACAGACAGACAGACAGACAGACAGACAGACAGACAGACAGACAGACAGAGAGAGAGAGAGAGAGAGAGAGAGAGAGAGAGAGAGAGAGAGAGAGAGAGAGAGAGAGAGAGAGAGAGAGAGAGAGAGAGAGAGAGAGAGAGAAGTAAAGATCAAAAGGTAAGAAAGACAGATGAAACATTAGGTATAGAAAATTATTGAAATAAAAAAGCAAAACTAATGAAAAAGAAGAACAGGTAAAAAGCTTGGAAAGGATAATCAAGAGGCAGATGAAAAAATATATAATCCTTGTTGTCACTACCGAGCAAGATGAGTTCAAGAGGACGAGGAAGATGAAGAAGATGCGAGGAGAATGAAGTCATGTAAATGGTGGAAAGGCGAGGGTCAAGAGGAGGCAAGAGGTGGTAAGGCAGGGCTTCAGAGGACGTCCCGGAAAGGTTACTGGTAATTTAGAGAACAGATGAGAGACCAGGCTGGAGGGAAGAAGAGAGGGGGAGGACTGAGAGAAGTATATGACGGAAGGTAAGAAGGTTTTGAGAGGTTATAAATGGTTAATGGAGATGCGAGGGAAAGTGAAAGATATGTTGAGGGTAGTGAGGGAAATGAAAATTGGGGTAAGGAAGGTTTAAAAAAAGTAAGGAGAATGAGTAGTGGGTAAAAGATGATGCTTAGGAAGATGTGAGGATAGCAAGGGATTTAGGATGACAACAACAGCGGCAACATAAAAAACAACAGAAATAGCAACAGCAACAGTGGCAACAGAAAATACAGCAGCAGCTGCAACAGCAACAACAACAGTGGCAACAGAAAATACAGCAGCAGCAGCAACTGCAACAACAACAGCGGCAACAGAAAATACAACAGTAGCAGCAACTGCAATAACAACAGCGGCAACAGAAAATACAACAGCAGCAGCAACAGCAGCAGCGGCAACAACAGCCGCAACAGAAAATACAGCAGCAGCAACAGCAACAGCAGCAACAACAACAGCGGCAACATAAAATACAGCAGCAGTAGCAACAGCAACAGCGGCAACAGCAACAGAGGCAACATAAATAACAGCAGCAACAAATGTAGCAGCAACAGACACAGCTCCTATTATTGATTGAAAAGAAAACTCAGAAAAGCAACAGTAAACGTGGAGGTTAAATAAACGTTTTCCTCTCATGTTCACGAAACAAAGCAAATGACGTCGCGCTATGAAAACTCTAAGCTTGACATTTTATTTGGCGTAAAGTCCTACGTGGTCTATAATGCTTTCAAGGCTTTATACGAGTAAATGAAGGAGCTGACCCGGGTGGAAAGCCGTACGTTGTTTTATGTTTGTTCATCAGGTGGCACATAACTCTTTCTCTTTCCTTTGTTACATCCTGCGTCAGTGTAAAGGGTTGTACGGAGGTCACACACTTTTCAGATCTTCAAGTGAAAATTTATATTGCGTTAATATTTGTTGTCATAGGATGACAAATATCCTGATACAACCACTGATTCACACTGATTCTATCATCCTACACGGAAGACTTGGCGATGGGGTCAGGTCAAGTGGGTCAAGGCGTAGTACAGAGCGTGTGTGACCTCCGTACAACCCTTTACACTGACGCAGGATGTAACAAGGGAAAGAGAAAGACTTATGTGCCACCTGATGATCAAACATAAAACAACGTACGGCTTTCCACCCGGGTCAACACCTTCATTTACTCGAATAAAGCCTTGAAAGCATTAGAGGAGAGTTGATTCTCCCATTAAACGACGACCCGGCTGATGGTCCACCTTTGTCGCCTCGCTCGCTACACCAGAGGTCATTTCATCCCTCCCAAAACAACGTAGAACTGGGGAACTTAACGGAATATCTTCTCAGAGTACAAAAATCACGAAGTTTACAATATAAAAGAGGAACTTACGAGAAAAAAATAGAAAAATACACATAAAGAAAACTTTACATAAATTTACAGAAAAATAGCTGAAACTGCTTACAGAGAACTGACCAAAATAGCCTGGAAAACTTAGATCATTCACAAATAAAAGACCAAAATAATTTACATAAACAAAATATCATATAACAATTACTATAAACTTGAGTGATATACAATATCTCCGTTCTGTATGAGGTATCAATATAAGATAAACAACGACAACCCATAACACGATCAGCGTATAAATCAATCCCATCACTTAACAAGCTATAAATACTGATTACAATATATAATAACAAAAATCATGAAGAATAACACTCACCAGGTGATGGCGGCGACAGGTGTGGTCCTTGGGTACTCCCGCACACCTTAACGAAGGGAGTCATCAGCGAAGAGATGGGATGGGATGAGGTGACATAAGTAGTTTTCCATGTGATGAAGAAATAGGAACTACCAGACGGAAGATGGAAACGAAAATGGACAGTATGTATGCTGAGAACAAGGAGGAAGAATTACAGGAAAATAAATAAATAAATAAATAATTATCGGGCAGGGGTGTTAACCCCTGTCCAAAATGACTCAGTAGAGAGGAAAGTGTTCTGGGAAAAAATTGTCCGCGCTTCTAACGAACGCTGTGGTGGTCGCCTGGGGCCGTTCTATAGCTCATTCGATAGCTCTCGTCGTGCTAAAGATGGAAAAAATCGTAGTTTATTCGATTTCTCAATTCCAATATTCGAAAATGATCGTCAAAGTTTAGTACTGAAAGGCACCCATCTGGTTGTGTGTGCACGCTTAGTTGTGTCTGAAACGTCGGCTTCAACATTTCACATGGAAAAGGAGAGAAACATGTAGAAAATGCTTCAGGGTAGCCCTGAAGACATGAAAAAGGGAAGATGACTCTTGCGGGTGTTGTTTTGTAGATCAAGAAGTGTCAAGAAGAAGGGAAACAAGGCTAGTGTGGACATGGGAAAGATTGCGAAAGAATAGAAACAAGGTGGCAAAGATGCCTTTGGACATGAGAAAGATTTGGAAAGGAAAGAAACTAGGTGTCACTCAACATTTGTCCTTTGCCGACTGATACCACTCGTGGTAGGACAAATGTTGAGTGACACCTAGTTTCTTTCCTTTCTAAATCTTTATCATGTCCAAAGGCATCTTTGCCACCTTGTTTCTATTCTTTCACAATCTTTCCCATGTCCACACTAGCCTTGTTTCCCTTCTTCTTGACACTTCTTGATCTACAAAACAACACCCGCAAGAGTCATCTTCCCTATTTCATGTCTTCAGAGCTACCCTGAAGCATTTTCTACTTGTAATAATTATAAATAATATAAAAATAAATTACTTCCTACAGTTTTGTTTTTCTATAATACTCTTCTGTATAATAGACATTATAATTTAGCAATAGTAAGTTGCAGCCTGAAGTATAAGAGTGTAGAGTGTAAGTAGCGAGTAAGAAGTGTAGACCGCACACTATAGTGTAAAATGTCCCAGTGGACCGCACGCTATAGTGCAAACAAATGTCCTCGGTAGACCACACGCTATAGTAGCACCGACAGATCAGTATACAGTAAAGGAAAAGTGACCAATGCACAGAAGGTAAAACCAGTGCATGGAGTAAGAGAGTGAAGGAGGAGGAGGAACATAGTGTAGGATGAAGGTGAAGGGAGAGAGAAGCACACTGCACAGTCCCACCGCGCTAGGGATCGCCCAGAAACAGGTGTTCAACCGCGGCACACACACCTGAGGGGAGAGGGAAGCAAAGGTGAGGCTCATTAACACATGGATGATATCAGGTAAGACAAAGGGGAGTGAAGGCTCGACACGGGTGACCAAGTGTTCAAGGTCACCGTGGGGAGGTCATACGCCTTGTGGTGGCTTGGTGAGGGTGAGAGAGTTAGAATATGAGAAAGGGAAGGGAAGAATCAGATGAGAACAAGGATGGTACAAGGACAGAGAGACAGAAGGGGCGGTAAAAGAGGGGAAGATTGAACACACGTGAGACACACGCCTCCAAGAATAAAACAAGGGAAGTCTCTCTCTCTCTCTCTCTCTCTCTCTCTCTCTCTCTCTCTCTCTCTCTCTCTCTCTCTCTCTCTCTCTCTCTCTCTCTCTCTCTCTCTCTCTCTCTCTCTTTAATCCATCTACTATTCGAGGTACAATTTGTGGCGGCACACTTTCTAGCACCCCGTCGGTCAGTCTGCTACTCCATGACCTCTATACCAAACCATCCACAAGTATAATTGACTCTTCTTTCATTCGTCCCCAAAATTCACTTTAAAATGCAAGATAGCACGCAAAGACACAAGACAAATGTAACAGGCATACGCACATAAGTGATACATTATATACTATATAATAGTTTCCCCATACCATATTGTCCCTATTACCTTGCCTATCACCCCTCTTATCACCTCTTCCCATTTACTAAGATTTTTCGTCTTCCTACTATACATCTTTCTCGAATCTTTATCGCACCATCTGGTAAACTCCTCTAGCTTCCCTTCACCTTCCCCTACATCTTCTCTCCCGTCGTGCAAACTCTCTCATCTACCTCTCAGCACCTCTTCTCCCCTCAGTCCTTATACCTCTCCAACACCACTTAAAATCTCTTGTTATCCTCTCAAAACAATTCTCACTTCAAATACCTCCTTCACCTACCTCTTCCAACTATAAATGCTCTTACATGTCCTCCTCCTCCTCCTCTTCTTCCTCCTCCTCAGATGAGAGGAATAAGGAGATGAGCAGCTTCCGCTGCTCATCTCTTTATTCCTCCTCTCTTCCTCCCCCCCCCTCAAAGTGACCGCAGATAATTATAATAAAAACCCAAGACAAGACTCGGCATCTGTTCCACCTAATCAGATCCAAGGTTAAACAAACAAGTGAAGCAAGAGAGAAAGAAACGTGTTCCCAGCGAAAACAAAAAGAGGAAACACAGCGAAAAAGGATGGAGAGGAAGAGAGATGGAGATAAAATACAGAGAAGAGGATAGCTCGAGAAAAAGAATGGGTAAAAAGAGAAAATACGTAGCGAAACATGAAGACAAGGACGACAAAGACCGAGAAAGATAATAAAGACTCGGGAACATGACACGAACACAACACGAACACAACATTACACAACATAACACAACACAAGGAAAACTAAGGTTAGGGGGAAAAAGAAGTACAAAACAGTTTCCTCTGAGGACAAAACAAACAAGGACGTGAGGACACTCTTCAAAAACATAATAAAAGCAAGACCCTTGAGAAGAAAACTAATAAAACACAGGAAAACTATTTTAAAAGCCAAAGGTTGGAAAATATATATGAAATTAGAATAGCAAATATGAAAAAAACACGCAAGTATATTGTTTGATAAAGTAAAGTAAGAAAAGAAAGTTGCTGACTGTGAAGAACTTTCTTCCTTCTTCTCCCCTTACATGAAGTAGAAATGGTTTTTTAGCTTCCTCTAGAGCAGTGGTTCTCAACTGGAGGTCCATCGTTCACTGGTGGTCCATGATAAGTTTTTTAGTGGTCCACAGGACGTTCACGATATTTGAAAATGAACTGAAATATATATGAAACCAAAATGTTAGCTGTCTAATATAATTTTATTTATTTCTGAAAATTCCGTTTATTTTATATTTATAGAATATATATTTATAGCGAACCCTTTACCTACCTTTAAAATCTACCCTTTTTCATCATATCTCTAAAGTCAAAAAGGAGATGGTCCATAATTTTGTTTACAATCGGGCTAGAGGTCCTTGACTAGAAACAATTTGAGAACTACTGCTCTAGAGAGATAAGATAAGATAATTTTATCCTATTTAGACACCTTGCAAGTACCAACTACAAGGTTATTGACTAGACAAAGCGCCACCACGCCAGGACGAACTTGGTGGGCTCGAACCGCTGACCGAATGCAAGAAGGCTACATGCGAGCCCGCAGCTCTACCAACCGAGCCAACCTGACGGGTCTCTAGAGAGAGGAGAGAGAGAGAGAGAGAGAGAGAGAGAGAGAATAAAAATGTGCAAGTACAAAATTAATGATTTAAAAGAGAAATATACGAGAAAATAAAGGAGGACTACATGATTAATTTCAAGTTCTTCCGATGACATCAATAACAAGGAGGATACCGATGCTCGATACTGTAAATACTTCAGTACCGATATTATCTTGTTTTACATTAGTTGAAGGGATGTGAAAGGAGATCCAAGCAAACTTAAATGTGACTTGACAGACGACTAAATGCGACGAGTTTGTTATTCCGAATTCAATACACTATGGTCTCTCTCTCTCTCTCTCTCTCTCTCTCTCTCTCTCTCTCTCTCTGAGAAGACTAAAAAAAACATTTCTACTTCATGTAAGGGGAGAAGACAGTCAATAGTTCCAATAGTCAAGAGGTGACACAGCCCATAAAAACTAACTAAGAAAACACACATTAACGAGTCATCAGCACACCATCTAACAGCAGCCCAAGAGTTGCTATAAACGACCAGATTACCCAAAAGGCACCAACGAATTCCCCCAGAACAATCTATGTCTAGCTTGATACTTTTTTTTCTAAGTGTATATACTCGGTTGGATACAATTTGCACTAAAGTCGGATCTTATGTTATATTGGTATAAATATAATGCGGTAATGTGTAATTTTTCCATGGAGTAAAACAGCAAATCAAGGTGTTCATAAACATTATTGATGTTATGTTAATTAATGTCTGATTCAATTGTTAAAAAATAGCTGTCCAGACAAAGGTTATGTATTCATGTATTCCCGCGAGATGCATTAATCTTCCCCCACATCCTCATAAAATAACATATTAAGCAATGAGAAATACATTTTATTGTAAGTGATATATAAAAGAACACAACGTTATTTCGTTGACGCTGAAATCTGTATATGCTTTAAAAATTCAGAGATGTAAAAAACAAAAATCATTAAATTAAATTATTCAAATCAAATTTTCAGCACCTTCAGGATCTGCAGTGCAACATTTTCCTTTAAGATATTAGGCAATTCTTCCTCTTTTCCATCAGTCTGGAAACAGCGAGACTGGAACACAAGGCTACAAATTGGCTTAGTTCGCCTCACAAAAATCAGGAGACGCTTAGCATAGAAAGACAAGCTAATCTCTTCAACGCTCAGCAAATTCCACAAGCAAATGTTGGTATAAAAGGACCAATTATCTTGGGAAAAACGCAGCTTCTGCTGGAAAACTCATGAGAAATTCTTTATTTTCCAAAATAAACTACGAATACTGGTAAAAGTAAGTTATTTTCATTAAGTGTTCCTTCGAAAGAATTTATGAAATGGCCCTCGGATGTAGACTGATACAATTTAACTCACGAAATATTTCTTCACAAACGATTCATTAAGGAGAGGAACACGCTCGTAGCAGCAACGCCACACACTTGTGCCAAAATAAGCACGGTATTCGCCTCAATGAATCACTTGTTGCTGAGACTAATACAACATCGTGTTCATACATTTTGACTACAATTGGCATGCTGCTCTGTCCATCTGCGAGGCTCGGTGGAGGTGTGGAGGTAACGATGGCAAATTCATTATTCAAGTAATCAATATTTTGTACGTTCATATCTGCAGCCGAAGCATGCCTTTGCCAATACGCTGCCATACGGCTGAACCATAACTCTCAAATATAAACACAACAAGAAAATAGGGAAAATAAAAATAAAAAAGGGAAGTTGCAAATTCTGGAACTTCACCTGTATCACATTAGTTCTTTTAAGCTTAAAATAAAAAATCTATATTAATAAAAGCGAAAGTGTGTCTGTCTGTGTGTGTGTGTGTGTGTGTGTGTGTGGTATAGGTTCCGCCCCCCGTGGCGCAAACACCTCATATGGCACATTTTTAGAATCGGGTTGACCAGGGGATGGTCATAAGCCCACTTATGAGATGATCCGATCACTTATTTATTTCTTTTTTTTTTAGCAGCCTATTAGCGAGAATTGTGAAAACAAAAGTAGGTTGCGAGAATTGAGGAAGCCTTGATGTAGGGTGATGGGTAATGGGTGAGTGAATGGGTGGGGTGATGGGTAATGGGTGTGGGGTGATGGGTGAGTGAATGGGTTGGGGGTGATGGGTGATGGGTAATCGTATTAATAATAATATAAGCAAAAGTGTGTCTCTGTCTGTCTCTGTGTGTGTTGTGTGTGTGGTGTGTGTGTGTGTGTGTGTGGTGTGTGTGTGTGTGTGTGTCTGGTATAGGTTCCGCCCCCCGTGGCGCAATCAACTCATATTGGCACATTTTTGGAACCGGGTTGACCAGGGGAAGGTTTTAAGCCAATTATGAGATGATCCGATCTCTTTTTTTTTCTTTTTTTAGCAGCTATTAGCGATAATTGTGAAAAAAAAGTGGGTTGCGAGAATTGAGGAAACCTTGATGTAGGGTGATGGGTAATGGGTGAGTGAATGGGTGGGGTGATGGGTAATGGGTGTGGGGTGATGGGTGAGTGAATGGGTGGGGGGTGATGGGTTGGGGGTGATGGGTGATGGGTGAGGGAATAGGTGGGGGGTGATGGGTAATGGTAAATATAAGCGAAAAGTGTCTGTCTGTGTGTGTGTGTGTGTGTGTGGTCTGGTATAGGTTCCCCCCCCCGTGGCGCAATCACCTCATATGGCACATTTTTGGAACCGGGTTGACCATGGGAAGGTTTTAAGCCCAATTATGAGATGATCCGATCACTTTTTTTTTTTTTTTTTTAGCAGCCTATTAGCGAGAATTGTGAAAAAAAAGTGGGTTGCGAGAATTGAGGAAACCTTGATGTAGGGTGATGGATAATGGGTGAGTGAATGGGTGGGGTGATGGGTAATGGGTGTGGGGTGATGGGTGAGTGAATGGGTGGGGGTGATGGGTTGGGGGTGAGGGAATAGGTGGGGGGTGATGGGTAATCTATAATAATATAAGCAAAAGTGTGTCTCTCTGTCTGTCTGTCTGTGTGTGTGTGTTGTGTGGTGTGTTTTGTGTGGGGTGTGTGTGTGTGTGTGTGGTGTGGTTTTGTTGTGTGTGTGTGTGTGTGTGTGTGTGTGGGGTGTGTGTGTTGGTATAGGTTCCGCCCCCCGTGGCGCAATCAACTCATATGGCACATTTTTGGAACCGGGTTGACCGGGGGAAAGGTTTTAAGCCCACTTATGAATGATCCGATCTTTTTTTTTTTTTTTTTTTAGCAGCCTATTAGCGATAATTGTGAAAAAAAAAGTGGGTTGCGAGAATTGAGGAAACCTTGATGTAGGGTGATGGGTAATGGGTGAGTGAATGGGTGGGGTGATGGGTAAGGGGTGTGGGGTGATGGGTGAGTGAATGGGTGGGGGGTGATGGGTTGGGGGTGATGGGTTGGGGGTGATGGGTGATGGGTGAGGGAATAGGTGGGGGGTGATGGGTAATGGGTGAGTGAATGGGTGTGTGGTGATGGGTAATGGGTGAGTGAATGGGTGGGGGGTGATGGGTAATGGGTGAGTGAATGGGTGGGGGTGATGGGTAATGGGGTGAGTGAATGGGTGGGGGGAATACATACATTTCTATATCCATGATTCAGGAAGTTAGAAGGGGCTATCTGGAGAGTCCGTATTTGGTGGGCCGAAGGCCCCCCACCAATAGCCCTCCGCAGGAGCTAGCCAAAAAAGTCCGCCCGGAGGGCGGCTTTTGCGGCTAGTACACACATATATATATATATATATATAATAAAA
The DNA here is from genome assembly GCA_016584305.1 of Chionoecetes opilio. Classification (NCBI taxonomy): domain Eukaryota; kingdom Metazoa; phylum Arthropoda; class Malacostraca; order Decapoda; family Majidae; genus Chionoecetes; species Chionoecetes opilio. The sequence goes on along the minus strand of JACEEZ010004423.1, from coordinate 702,148 downwards.
ATATATATACATATATAATATATATATACATATATATTATATATATACATATATATATATATATACATATATATATATATATATATATATAATATATATATATATATATATATATATAAATCTATCTACATCTAGATTTCAGGAAAGTTAGAAGGGGCTACCTGGAGAGTCCGTGTTTGGTGGGCCGAAGTCCCACCAAAACACAGGTGGTGGGCCGAAGGCCCACCCCCCAATAGCCCTCCGCAGGAGCTAGCCAAAAAGTCCGCCCGGAGGGCGGCTTTGCGGCTAGTAATAATATAAGCGAAAGTGTGTCTGTCTGTCTGTGTGTGTGTGTGTGTGTGTGTGTGTGTGTTGTGTGTGTGTGGTGTGTGTGTGTGTGTGTGTGTGTGTGTGTGTGTGGTATAGGTTCCGCCCCCCGTGGCGCAAACACCTCATATGGCACTTTTTGGAACCGGGTTGACCAGGGGAAGGTCATAAGCCCACTTATGAGATGATCCGATCACTTTTTTTCTCTTTTTTTTAGCAGCCTATTAGCGATAATTGTGAAAACAAAAGTGGGTTGCGAGAATTGAGGAAGCCTTGATGTAGGGTGATGGGTAATGGGTGAGTGAATGGGTGGGGTGATGGGTAATGGGTGTGGGGTGAGTGAATGGGTGGGGGGTGATGGGTTGGGGGTGATGGGTGATGGGTGAGGGAATAGGTGGGGGGTGATGGGTAATGGGTGAGTGAATGGGTGTGTGGTGATGGGTAATGGGTGAGTGAATAGGTGGGGGGTGATGGGTAATGGGTGAGTGAATGGGTGTGTGGTGATGGGTAACGGGTGAGTGAATGGGTGGGGGGTGATGGGTAATGGGTGAGTGAATGGGTGTGTGGTGATGGGTAATGGGTGAGTGAATGGGTGGATGGTGAGTGAATGGGTGGGGGGTGATGGGTAATGGGTGTGTGGTGATGGTAATGGGTGAGTGAATGGGTGGGGGGTGATGTGTAATGGGTGAGTGAATGGGTGTGTGGTGATGGGTAATGGTGAGTGAATGGGTGGGGGGTGATGGGTAATGGGTGAGTGAATGGGTGGGGGGTGATGGTTAATGGGTGAGTGAATGGGTGTGTGGTGATGGGTAATGGGG
>JACEEZ010004423.1:683524-696024 GCA_016584305.1 Chionoecetes opilio | reverse complement strand
TATATATTATAAATCTATCTACATCTATGATTTCAGGAAAGTTAGAAGGGGCTACCTGGAGAGTCCGTGTTTGGTGGGCCGAAGGCCCACCAAACACAGGTGGTGGGCCGAAGGCCCACCACCAATAGCCCTCCGCAGGAGCTAGCCAAAAAGTCCGCCCGGAGGGCGGCTTTGCGGCTAGTAATAATATAAGCGAAAGTGTGTGTCTGTCTGTTGTGTGTGTGTGTGTGTGTGTGTGTGTGTGTGTGGTTGTGTGTGTGTGTGTGTGTGTGGTATAGGTTCCGCCCCCCGTGGCGCAAACACCTCATATGGCACATTTTTGGAACCGGGTTGACCAGGGGAAGGTCATAAGCCCACTTATGAGATGATCCGATCACTTTTTTTCTCTTTTTTTTTAGCAGCCTATTAGCGATAATTGTGAAAACAAAAGTGGGTTGCGAGAATTGAGGAAGCCTTGATGTAGGGTGATGGGTAATGGGTGAGTGAATGGGTGGGGTGATGGGCAATGGGTGTGGGGTGAGTGAATGGGTGGGGGGTGATGGGTTGGGGGTGATGGGTGATGGGTGAGGGAATAGGTGGGGGGTGATGGGTAATGGGTGAGTGAATGGGTGTGTGGTGATGGGTAATGGGTGAGTGAATAGGTGGGGGGTGATGGGTAATGGGTGAGTGAATGGGTGTGTGGTGATGGGTAACGGGTGAGTGAATGGGTGGGGGGTGATGGGTAATGGGTGAGTGAATGGGTGTGTGGTGATGGGTAATGGGTGAGTGAATGGGTGGATGGTGAGTGAATGGGTGGGGGGTGATGGGTAATGGTGTGTGGTGATGGGTAATGGGTGAGTGAATGGGTGGGGGGTGATGTGTAATGGGTGAGTGAATGGGTGTGTGGTGATGGGTAATGGGTGAGTGAATGGGTGGGGGGTGATGGGTAATGGGTGAGTGAATGGGTGGGGGGTGATGGTTAATGGGTGAGTGAATGGGTGTGTGGTGATGGGTAATGGGTGAGTGAATGGGTGGGGGGTGATGGGTAATGGGTGAGTGAATGGGTGGGTGTGATGGGTAATGGGTGAGTGAATGGGTGAGGGGTGATGGGTAATGGGTGAGTGAATGGGTGGGGGGTGATGGGTAATGGGTGAGTGAATGGGTGTGTGGTGATGGGTAATGGGTGAGTGAATGGGTGGGGGGTGAGTGAATGGGTGGGGGGGGATGGGTAATGGGTGTGTGGTGATGGGGAATGGATGAGTGAATGGGTGGGGGGTGATGGGTAATGGGTGAGTGAATGGGTGTGTGGTGATGGGTAATGGGTGAGTGAATGGGTGGGGGTGATGGGTAATGGGTGAGTGAATGGTGGGGGGTGATGGGTAATGGGTGAGTGAATGGGTGTGGTGATGGGTAATGGGTGAGTGAATGGGTGGGGGGTGATGGGTAATGGGTGAGTGAATGGTGTGTGGTGATGGGTAATGGGTGAGTGAATGGGTGGGGGTGATGGGTAATGGGTGAGTGAATGGGTGGGGGTGATGGGTAATGGGTGTGTGGGATGGGTAATGGGTGAGTGAATGGGTGGGGGGTGATGGGCAATGGTGAGTGAATGGGTGGGGGTGATGGGTAATGGTGAGTGAATGGGCGTGTGGTGATGGGTAATAGGTGAGTGAATGGGTGGGGGTGATGGGTAATGGTGGGTGAATGGGTGGGGGTGATGGTAATGGGTGAGTGAATGGGTGGGGGGAATAAATACATTTCTACATCCATGATTTCAGGAAAGTTAAAGGGGCTATCTGGAGAGTCCATGTTTGGTGGGCCGAAGGCCCACCAAACCAGGTGGTGGGCCAAAGGCCCACCAATAGCCCTCCGCAGGACTAGCCAAAAGTCCCCCGGGGGGGCAGCTTTGCGGCTGAGTATATATATATATAACATGACACTCTCAATTCGATGCTACTCCAAAGGGGTCTTCATATATATATATATATATATATATATATATATATATATATATATATATATATTATATATATGAAGACCCCTTTGGAGAAACATTGTATTGAGAGTGTCATGTTTCATTCCTGCAGCAGCACCCCCTCAGCGAGCAAGGTGCCAAAACAAGTGAGCAGCGGGGTGGAACGACGAGAACAACGACAATATATACACGAAGAAAAAGACAAACAGTTTAATATATCCCCAACACACCCACACAGGGGCGGGACCACTAGCGACAAAATCTACAAAAAATACATTCACTTGCCGCTCTACCGCCGGGAACGTGACGCCGTCGCATTAATCCTCAACATACGCTGAAATACACATACAGATGCACCCGTAACATGAATTCGTCCATCAGCAGAAATCTGAGAGTGGGTCTACACAGGTTGGGGCCATCAACGGGCCATGGAGGCCACAACAATGCCGCCGCATGAACAATGGCGAAACCAGCCACCGCTACTGCCGCCTCTTCGCCGCCAACATTGTTGCCACTGGCATGCCCCGGGACCCTTTGTCACCCCCCACCATGCGCGGAGCCCCCCTGTCACCCCTGCCATGCGTGGGCCCTCCTGTCACCCATGGCCACCACCACAACGCCCCTCTCCTCTGGCTACTCCACCAAATATTTACTAAATACAAACCATCGCCATTATGCCGACATTGCTATTTTCGTGACAAACGACAAAAATATCGATAAAGGAAGATCGTAATGTATGTTTTTAAAATCTCCTCCACAATCTCGAGGATCGAAACCCAAGACGGACAAAAACAGTACTTCCCCAACCACTTGAAATACAAACATCATCGAACAGTCCTTGGGTACATACTGTAAGTATTACCGGGGAACCACCACCACCACCACCACCATGATATATCAGTAGTATGTTGTTAATGAGAGAGAGAGAGAGAGAGAGAGAGAGAGAGAGAGAGAGAGAGAGAGAGAGAGAGAGAGAGAGAGAGAGAGAGAGAGAGAGAGAGAGAGAGAGAGAGAGAGAGAGAGAGAGAGAGAGAGAGAGAGAGAGAGAGAGAGAAGAAAAAAAAACATCCAATTTTTATTGCGTTCATATATAAAAAAGAGAAATGCATGAAAGAATTGCGGTGCATTTACATTTTGTTATGTATCACTTAGATACTTTTGTTTTGGCATAGTATTATAATGAATATTTATCATCATTACTATTAGTATTACTATTACTATTGTGTAGACATACTGATATATGTAAAAACAGCTGATGAAGGAGACACGGGCTGGGAAGTGAGTACTTTATTCCTGACTACTTTCGCCTCTACTGGGCTTCTTCGGAGGAATGATCATTCCTCCGAAGAAGCCCAGTAGAGGCGAAACTAGTCTGGAATAAAGTACTCACTTTCCATCCCGTGTCTCCTTTATCACCTGTTTTTACTATTACTATTATTTTTATAATCATTTATTATTAATATTCTTATCATTATTTTCATTACTTTTATATTTTATTGCATATATCAATATGAACGCTTTGGTTATTGAGATTACTTGTAGGAGAAGGAGGGGCGGAGCGGTGCCAGGTGAGTTATAACTTACCTACCTGTTGACGACGAAAAGCCCTGCGAGAGATGGATGTTGGCTGTGTCTAGGTGTAAATTAGACCCTCTACCTGTGTGTGTGTGTGTGTGTGTGTGTGTGTGTGTGTGTGTGTGTGTGTGTGTGTGTGTGTGTGTTGTGTGTGTGTGTGCGTATGTGTGTGTGTGTGTGTGTGTGTGTGTGTGTGTGTGTGTGTGTGTGTGTGTGTGTGTGTATGTGTGTGTGTATGTGTGTGTGTGTGTGTGTGTGTGTGTGTCACTGTGTGTGTTTGTGTGTGTGTGTTTGTGTGTATGTGTGTGTGTGTGTGTGTTAGTGTAAGTACTTATGTTATAGGAGGATACATTGTTATTATCGTTGTCATCATTATTATTATCATTATTATTATCATCATTGATATTATTTTTCTTTACCATCGTCACCTCCTCCTCCTCTCCTCCTCCTCCTCTTCCTCCTCTTCCTCCAAGACATGTTTAAAGTAATAGACGGTCATTGTTAACCAAATGAAAAGCCTAATGCAAACAAGTTACTGAGGCACGAAGGAAATTAGTGAGTTTTTCATGTCTCTTCGTATACTTGCCACGTGACGATACAGGTAGCTAATAATGGGGTCATCACAGGGCATGGCTAGGGTCGTGTGTGTTACTTGTATATTCAATTGATGGCGTTAGTATTTGGCGATTTTGGGGTTTAATGAAAGATTTAAAGAGGATTAAACAGAAAACAACGATTATGATATATCTATAATAATATAAGCGAAAGTGTGTCTGTCTGTCTGTGTGTGTGTGTGTGTGTGTGTGTGTGTGTGTGGTATAGGTTCCGCCCCCCGTGGCGCAATCACCTCATATGGCACATTTTTGGAACCGGGTTGACCAGGGGAAGGTCATAAGCCCACTTATGAGATGATTCGATCGCTTTTTTTTTCTTTTTTTTTTAGCAGCCTATTAGCGATAATTGTGAAAAAAAAAGTGGGTTGCGAGAATTGAGGAAACCTTGATGTAGGGTGATGGGTAATGGGTGAGTGAATGGGTGGGGTGATGGGTAATGGGTGTGGGGTGATGGGTGAGTGAATGGGTGGGGGGTGATGAGTTGGGGGTGATGGGTGATGGGTGAGGGAATAGGTGGGGGTGATGGGTAATGGTAAATATAAGCGAAAGTGTGTCTGTCTGTCTGTCTCTGTGTGTGTGTGTGTGTGTGTGTGTGTGTGTGTGTGTGTGTGTGTGTGTGTGTGTGTCTGGTATAGGTTCCGCCCCCCGTGGCGCAATCACCTCATATGGCACATTTTTGGAACCGGGTTGACCATGGGAAGGGTTTTAAGAAATTTAGAGATACCCGATCACTTTTTTTTTTTTTTTTTTTTAGCACCCTTTTTAGCGAGGAAATTGTAAAAAAAAAAGGGGTTGCAAATTTTGAGGAAACCTTGAGTGGGGTGAGGTAAGGGGTGATGAATGGGGGGGTGAGGGTAAGGGGGTTGGGGTGTGGGGGTAAAATGGGGGGGGGGGTGATGGGTTGGGGGTAGGGTTTTAGGGGTGGGGGGAAATAGGGGGGGGTGATGGGTAATCTATAAAAATATAAGCAAAATTGTCTCTCTGTCTGTCTGTCTGTCTGTGTGTGTGGGTGTGTGTGGGGGTGTGTGGTGGTGTGTGTGTGTGTGTGTGTGTGGTGTGTGGGGTTTTGGGGTGTTGGTGTTGTGTGTGTTTGTGGAAAGGGTTTTCCGCCCCCCTGGCGCAATCAACTCATATGGCATTTTTTTGGAACCCGGGTTGACCGGGGGGAAGGTTTTAAGCCCACTTATGAGATGATCCGATCTTTTTTTTTTTTTTTTTTTAGCAGCCTTTAGCGAAAATTGTAAAAAAAAAAATGGGTTGCGAGAATTGGGGAAAACCCTTGATGTAGGGGGGATGGGTAAGGGTGAGTGAATGGGGGGGGTGATGGGTTTGGGGTGTGGGGTGATGGGTGAGTGAAGGGTGGGGGGTGAGGGGTGGGGGGTGAGGGTTTGGGGGGTGATGGTGAGGGGAGGGAATAGGGGGGGGGTAGGGAAATGGGTGATGAATGGGGTGTGGTGATGGGTAAGGGGGGGGGATAAAGGGTGGGGGGTGATGGGAAAGGGTGAGTGAAGGGTGGGGGGTGATGGGTAATGGGTGAGTAAATGGGGGGGGGGAATACATACTTTTCTATTCCAGTTTTCAGGAAATTTGAAGGGGCTATTGGAGGCCCGTGTTTGGGGGGCCGAAGGCCCACCACCAATAGCCCTCCGCAGGAGTGCCAAAAATCCGCCCGGAGGGCGGCTTTTGCGGCTAGTACAAAATATATATATATATATATATTTTATTATTTAAAATATATATATTATATATACATATATATAATATATACTATAATATTATATATATATATATATAATATATATTATTATTAAATTATCTACATCTATGATTTGGGAAATTAGGGGGGGGCTACCTGGAGAGTCCGTTTTGGTGGGCCGAAGGCCCACCAAACACAGGTGGGGGGCCCAAAGGGCCCCCACCACCAAATAGCCCCCCCGGGAGCTAGCCAAAAAAGTCCCCCGGGGGGGGTTTTGCGGTATTTAATAATATAAGCGAAAGTGTGCTGTCGTCTGTGGTGTGGGGGTGTGTGTGTGTGTGTGTGTGGTGTGGTTTGGATGGGTTTCCCCCCCCCCGTGGCGCAAACACCTATATGGCACTTTTTTTGGAACCGGGTTGCCCGGGGGAAGGGTCATAACCCCATTTATGAGAGACCATATTTTTTTTCTCTTTTTTTTTGCAGCCTATTAGGGGGAAATTGTAAAAACAAAAGGGGGTTGCGAGAATTGGGGAGCCTTGATGTAGGGTGAGGGGGTAATGGGTGAGTGAATGGGGGGGGTGAGGGGAAATGGGTGGGGGTGAGTAAAGGGGGGGGGGAGGGGTTTGGGGGTAGGGGGTGAGGGGTGGGGGAATAGGGGGGGGGTGAGGGTAATGGGTGATGAATGGGGTGTGGTGATGGGAAATGGGTGAGTGAAAGGTGGGGGTGGGGGGGGGGTATTTTGGGGAAGGGGTGGTGGTGATGGGTAAGGGTGAGTGAAGGGGGTGGGGGGTTGGAAATGGGTGAGTAAAAATGGGTGGTGGTGATGGGAAAGGGGTGGGGAAATGGGTGGAGGTGAGGGGAATGGGGGGGGGGTGATGGGTAAGGGGTGTGTGGTGAGGGGTAAGGGGTGAGTGAAGGGGGTGGGGGGTGATGGAATGGGGAGGAAGGGTGTGGGGTTTGATGGGTAATGGGTGAGTGAAGGGTGGGGGGTGATGGGTAAGGGGGTGAGTAAATGGGGGGGGGGGGTGAGGGTTTAATGGGTAGTAAAATGGGGTGTGGTGATGGGAAAGGGGGTGAGGGAATGGGGGGGGGTGATGGGTAATGGGTGGGAATGGGTGGGGTGTGAGGGGAAATGGGTGATGAATGGGTGGGGGTGATGGGTAAGGGTGAGTGAATGGGTGGGGGGGTGAGGGGAATGGGTGAGTGGGGGTGTGTGGTGATGGTAATGGGTAGTATGGTGGGGGTGAGGAAGGGTGGGGGGAGGGTAATGGGTGGTGGTGAGGGGTTAATGGAGAGTGAATGGGGGGGGGGGTGAGGGGTAATGGGTGAGTAATGGGTTTGGGATGGGTAATGGGTGAGTGAAGGGTGGGGGGGAGGGAAGGGGTGAGTGAATGGGTGGGGGGGGAGGGAAGGGGTGATAAGGGGTGTGTGGTGATGGGAAGGGTGGTGAGGGTGGGGGGTTATGGGAAGGGGGTGAAGGGTGTGTGGTGGGGAAGGGTGAGTGAATGGGTGGGGGGTGATGGGAAAGGGGGTGGTGAAAATGGGTGGGGGGTGATGGGTAAGGGTGTGTGGTGATGGGTAAGGGTGAGTAAGGGTGGGGGGTTTGATGGGCAAGGGGGGTGAAGGGGGGGGGTGATGGGTAATGGGTGAGGAAGGGGCGTGGGGTGATGGGAAATAGGTGAGTGATGGGGGGGGGGTGATGGGTAAGGGGGGGATGGGGTGGGGGTGAGGGAAAGGGGTGATAATGGGGGGGGGAAAATAAATACATTTCTACCCCATATTTCAGGAAAGTTAAAAGGGGGGCATCGGAAGTCCTGTTTGGGGGGGGCCCAAAGGGGCCCACCAAACACAGGTGGGGGGCCAAAGGCCCACAATACCCTCCGCAGGAGTACCAAAAAGCCCGCCCGGGGGGCAGTTTTGCGGCTAGTAATATATATATATACGGACACTCTAAATTTCGATGTACTCCAAAGGGGTCTTAATATATAATTTTTATTTTAATTATTATATATATATATAATATTATATAATAAAAATATTATATATATATATATATATATATATTATATATATATATATATATATATTTTAATATATATATATGAAGACCCCTTTGGAGAAAACTTTTGATTGGGAGTGTCATTTTATTCCTCGCAGAGCCTCAGCGAGCAAGGTGCCGAACAAGGACAGGGGGGTGGAACGCGAGAACAACGACAAAAATTACACGAAAAAAAAAAGAAAAACATTTTTAATATATCCCAACACACCCCCCCTGGGCGGGCCCACTAGCGAAAAATCTACAAAAAATACATCACTTGCCGCTCTACCCCCCCGGGGAACGTGGAGCCGTCGCATTAACCCTCAACATCGCGAAAAAAACCATACAGATGCACCAGAAACATAAATTCGCCATCAGCAGAAACTGAGAGTGGGTCATACCAGGTGGTCCCATCAACGGGCCATGGAGGCCACAAAAATGCCCCGCATGAACAATGGCGAACCAGCCACCGCTACTGCCGCCTCTTCGCCCCCAACTTTTGTTGCACGGCATGCACGGACCCTTTGCACCTCCCATGCGCGGGCCCCCCCTGTCCCCCCTGCAGCGTGGGGCCCCCCTGTCACCATGCCACCACCACAACGCCCCTCTCCTCTGGCTATCCCCAAATTTTTACAAAATACAAACCATCCCATTATCCCGACATGCTTTTTCGTGACAACGACAAATATTGATAAAGAAGATCTAATGTATGTTTATAAAAATTCCTCCATCAATCTCGAAAGGGTCGAACCCCCGACGGACAAAAACAGTATTCTAACCATTTCTACAAAAATCATCGAACAGTCTTGGGTCAACTTTAAATTACCGGGTAAACCCCCACCACCACCCCACCCCCCACCCCAAACCCCACCCCCACCACCAAAAACCCCCCACCACCACTACCACCACCAAATACCACCACCAATGGGAACAATGTTTCAGTGACGTAATTTATTGCCCCATGGACGCCTACTTAAAAAACCCTTTCAGGTAATTAAACTCGCAAAAATGGGCCTTTCTTTTTGTTGTTCGGTCTTTTTTTTACAGTTCAGTTGGACGACATTTTTCCAGTAGCGTCCGTGAGGGGTTAAAGACGCACGTAATACACATGATATAGCGTGCGACATCCACTTTTACTATAGCAAATTCCTAACAGGGGCACCCATAGAGGCCTGCACCGCCATGCACTACAACCAACCCTAATTCCATGCCTTGTGTTAAACTTTGGGAATAAAGGAAAACAAAAAAATAATTTAAGTTTACATATGATGTCAGTTTGTGATTGTTAAAACAAGCACTACAACCCCCTTACTTCCCCCTTTTTTTTTACAAATTATAGAACATCCCATTCTTTTCCTTTTACCATGCATTGTGTGTTGTGTGTGGTGTTTCAGGTATTGCAGGGGAACGCACAAGAAACACACATGCCCCCCCCCCCCCCCCCCTCTCCATCTTGACACACCTTTTTGGGGGGTTGGGTTCCCCAGCACACACAAAAGGTGATCCAGTAACAGATGCTCCCCGGGAATTGAATTTCTAATTATTCATTTTGCATTCGTACATTTTTTGTGGGCGTACTGTGGGTTTTCTGTGGGGACGGGGGGAAAGGGAAAACGGGAAAAAAAGGGAGGGGAAAGGGGGGAAAAAAGAGAGCGACGGTGGAGAAAAAAAAATGAAGAAAGGGGGGTCGAGCGGGGGAGAAAAGGAATGGAATCAGCGAGAAAAAAAAAAATTAAATATGTAATAAAATATATAAAATTTTAAAATACTATATAACATACATATATTAATATAATAAAAAATATATATATATTATAATAAAATATATATAAAAATAAAAAATGATATTATATAAAAAATTTTATATTTAAAAAAAAATATAATATATATAGATATTAAATAAAAATATATAATATAACCTAAATAAGATAAGGGAAAAAAGTCATAAATATTATATATTTTATAAAATAATATATAATAAATAAATGATATTTTAAATATAAATTTTCATATTATATATAATATATAATAATATATAAAATATAATATTATATTATATAAATTATATATTTTATAATATATAAAAATATTATAAAAAATTTTTAAAAATATATTTTTAAATTTAATTTTTATAATTTTTATATATAATAATATAAAATTAAAATATATTTATATATATATAATTTAAAATATAATAAAATAATATATAAAAACATATAATATATTTAAAAATTTTATAATTAAATTTTATATTATATAAAATTTTATATATATATATATATTTTAAAATAATAAATATAAATATTATATAATATATATAAAAATTTTTATATATAATAATATATAAAATAATTTTTATATATATATATATAATTATATATATAATTATTATTAAACATAAAAAATTTAATAATTTAAAAAAAAATTTTTATTAAAAAATATAAAAATTATATTAATTACTAAAATTTGAAATTTTTGCTAACAAATATTCGGTGAGATAGAACCCCAAGTTTGGGTTTCCCCTGGAAAAAAGGACCTCCAGGCTTTGGGGCCAAAACCCCCGGGTTTACAAATGCTTCAGCCGTTACCAAAAGGGGTTTTATCATTTCACGGATCCCCGGGGCTTCTGGACTTTAGGGACCCCAAGGCATTGGGTAAAGCTGTAAGGGAAAAAACGTAATTCAGGGAAACTTCTTTTTTAAACGGAGTGAGGCAAGGGGGTCCCCTTTCCCCCCTTTTAAAATTTAGGGGGGTTTGACAGGTTGGTGATCAAATGGGGTTTTTTTGGGAGATCCTGCAAACCAAGATATGTCTTTTTTTTGGATTGCAGATCTTGTGAGTGTGGGGCCGGTGGTCTCGGGGGGCCTCCAGGGGAAAAGGAGAGGGGGTTCCTGGCCCCATCCTTTTAACACTGTGGGGAAAAGGTATTGGGCAGGGACATCAAATTTTTTGGAGAACGTCCAAAACCCGGGGGGACTGACCTTGGCGGGTTGGATGCCCCCGGGGTTTTGGATCGCTGGGGTTTTTGGGTTTTTTCCGGACCGTGCAGAAAGGGCAAAAACCTTTAGGTGCGGTCCCTGGCACCATGGTGTGGAAGGGCTAAAAATTTTGAAGAAGAAAAAAAGCTTTAAAAGTGTTTGGGGGAAAACATGGGGATCTGGGGGAAAGTTTCCCCTTACCTGGAAGCACCATCCATTTAAGGAACCCCGGGGGGTCACCTCAAAAGCCTTACGGGGCGGAATTGGCAAGGCCAAGGGGGGACGGGTCGGGGGGGGAATTGGGTTTCGGGAACCTTGGTTTTAAAGGGGCCGATGGGGAATCCGGTGGTGACCCCCGGGGGGCTCTAGGGGGGGGAGGCCGGGCCCCCCCAAAATAGTGATTGAAAAAGAGGGGGGAAAAAATCCTGGAAAAGGAGAGAAGGGGCGGAAAAAATTAAATAAAGGGTAAAAAATATGGGACGAAAGGCCTATTCGATTAGTCTCAAAATTTTGGTTATTTTATTGAGTACTTTTAAGCTTTAAAAGGGGTTATTTTTAAACCCAATGCTGAACCAAAAAGGGGTTTTAAAAAAGGTTTTTGGCCGGATTTGTTTTTCAAATCCCTTGGGCTTTGGAAACCTTTTCATTTGAAACCTTTCCTACGAGTGCCTTGTTTAAAATTTTGGGCAAAACGCCGCCCCAAAAAAACCCCCTTTTTTGAAAAATTTTGGTTTTAAAGAAATTAAAAAATTTAACGTTAAAAGAAGACAAAGGAAAATACAATAAAAAACAAGAAATAAAAAAGAATAACACATTCGATTCAGATTGTCAGAATTTTTATATTGAGTTCTAATTCAATTTTCTTTAAAAAAAAAAGGGGGGGAAAAAAAAAAAGGTTTAAAAGGGAGGATGATATTACGGGGGGAACGGGGGTTAATAGAGAAATTTTAAAAAAAATAAAAATAAAAAAAAAAAAAAAAAAAAAAAAAAAAAAAAAAAAAAAAAAAAAAAAAAAAAATGTAGGGATAAAAAAATTTCCAGGCGAAGGTTTAGAAAAGTAAAAAGGGGGGTATATAGATATTGAATAAAGTTAGAGGAAAGAGAGACGGGAACAAATGAGACATGGGACAAAAAAAAATGAGGTGGAGTGGATTGACGGGAGTGCATGGGGGTGTTGGGGAGTGTATTGGGGGGAGTGTATTGGGGGGAGTGTATTGGGTTGGGGAGTGTATTGGGGGGAGTGTATTGGGGGAGTGTATTGGAGGAATGTATTGGGGGGAGTGTATTGGGGGAGTGTATTGGGGAGTGTATTGCGGGGAGTGTATTGGGAGAGTGTATTGGGGGGAGTGTATTGGGGGAGTGTATTGGGGGAGTGTATTGGGGGAGTGTATTGGGGGAGTGTATTGGGGGGAGTGTATTGGGGGAGTGTATTGGGGGAGTGTATTGGGGGAGTGTATGTGGAGGGAGTGTATTGGGGGAGTGTATTGGGGTAGTGTATTGGGGGAGTGTATTGGGGGGAGTGTATTGGGGAGGGGGGATGATGGGAAGGAGCGACGGGGGCGTGTCCACACCTTGGCAAGGGAGCGACGCGCGGCTGCCTGCTCATTGACTAATAATAGGATTCATTGATAGGATAGTGCGTGCGTGC
>JACEEZ010004423.1:651024-678524 GCA_016584305.1 Chionoecetes opilio | reverse complement strand
ACGAAGGAAAAAAAATTTAAATAATACTTGTGCTGAAAATGATTACGTTACAGTGGAAATAATAATACAAATAGCGTGTTTACCTGTCAGAATTTGAAAATCGCCCGAGGAACGCACGAAGAGTTGCGTTCGAGGTTCCAAATATGCACCATAACTGGCCTTATCACAATCACCTGAAACAGTCCGCCTCATGAGCCTCATTACCTCTCTTCATTTCGCCCCTCCCCTTGAACCTGTAATCTCAAGGACAGTGCACTTAAGTGATATATTGTTATGTTATTTAAAGAGTTTTGTGGCAGTGTTGATGTAAGAATGAAACTGATGCGCAACCCTTGCCACAACGTCCCCCCTGACCCCATTTGACGCCTTCCCAGTATTTATTTGGTTACCTTAGTATATATCCCCAAGAAACCTGTCATCTGTGACTATGTTATGCAACTCAGTATCTTAATTATGAAAATTTTTAGTTCATTTTCTAAATTGATGAATTGTAACGTTGTAAGAGTTATGGTTAACAATTTCCTAGTTCTAGTGCCTGACATTTTATATAACAATTGACAGTGCATCACAACAGCGCAACAATTAATGGTATGTTTTGCGAGTGTTTGGCGTTAGTTCCTTTCCCGTAAGGGTTTTGAAAACAAGTCTGTGAAATTTATAAGATGCCCTAACCTGATAAAGAGACAGGACTTAGCAAATTATCTAAAGATTAATTTAGAGTAAACTTCTTTTTTTTTTCTCTCTCTCTCTCTCTCTCTCTCTCTCTCTCTCTCTCTCTCTCTCTCTCTCTCTCCTGCAAAACAATTCCACAAATCTAATGAGTGAGAAATAATTTGTAATTAATTACTTTATTCCATTTCCCTAATTACTTGGTAAATTAACGTAGTTTGTTCTCGCTGACTTGGAGTTAGAGGAGGACGGGATGGAGCGAGAGGGAGAGGGGAGGGGAGCGAAGAAATAGGGAGGAGATATTATGGCGGAGAGTGCTGCTTTTATCAGTATCTAGCAGTCTTCTCGAGCTTCAGCAGGAGATCAAGCAGTCAAAAAAGACTATAACTGTACCAAATTTTAACCCCTTTCCATTACAAAAGATCAGAGAGAAGTTGTAAACGTAAACGCCTGACGTAAAAGTATGTGAACGAGATGGGTTTGGCAGGGAAAAACGCGAAGGTTTTTCGACTGAGGTTTGAAGTGGTTAAATGTTGCAGTGAAAAGGTATAGATGAAAAGAAAGGATGTCAGGGAGGGACCATTTAAGTGGAATATAAAAAATTTGGGGGAATAGGAGACATGTGTAATATGCGGGGGAAAAAAGGGCATAATAGGCTAGTTGACATTACTACTAGCCTCGCACGGGCCCCTTCCACCACAATCTAAGTAGTATTAAGCGTAGTATTAATACATCTACACCAAATGCATACTTATGGTCTGTAAAAAGTACCCCAAAACACTAACATGCAGGTTATGTGCAAGTATATAAAAGAACTAGTCCATAAAATTATACGACCCCAGAAAATGGGCAGCCGTCACACATGGTTCCTCCGGTCCGGCGTCCCCGCCTCCTTCCTCTTTCCTTCCTCCACACACCTTTGATGAGATTAGGCCACTCCTGTTATTATATAACCATGACAGGCAATTATCACTCCCAATAAGCCCTTTTGGCTACGAATTAAATACAAATATATCTCCGGGCCCAATATCCTCAGCAAGTATCCCGACATCATCCATCTCTCCCTCAAACACTCCGCCACCCATGACGCCCACCTCATATTTCCTCACTTTTCTCCATAGCAAAAAAAGTGTATATGCAAATGAATAACTTTATATAGACTGTAACACATACCTTTGCACTTAAGCACGTTGAGGACACCCTATCTTGTTTGGAAATCACTAAAAAGTTCGGTAAAACAAGCCACGCACTAATCGACTATCAACACTGGCTCTCGGAGGAGTAATGAGTGGCCGCCGCAGGGCAAGCAACCTTACCGCGTGCCTGCCCGCCAGGCGGTTGGTTGCCTGCTCCTGTACTTCCTGCTTCCTGTTTGTTTGTCTTTTTTCTCTCTCTCTCTGCAATTTCAGGATTATATGATTTATGTGTAATACAACAATCTATTTGCCATGCATGCATACACATACATTATACTCATTTATGCATATAGCAGACAGCTCCTAAATTTCTGCCCTTCATCCTCAGATGCTGTACCTGCTGTTCATGTGATGTAACATAACCTTTGGCCCCTTTAATTAACAGCGTCATAATTCCGTAAATTGCAATTGTACAAAAAAAATCCTGAACCCAAACTGATTTCTGGTTCAAGGAAATAATACACGTGTAACCTCTACATCTCTAGTTTTCACATATTGGCATAAGGTAATCATCATGAAACAAAAAAAATTGTTAAGATTGTCATCTTATCGCCGAAAGAATAATTACTTATGTGTTTAACAGATATTTCAATGAGTGCTTTAGAAAGTATATACAATCGTGGATCTTTGCAGCCCTGGCTGACACTCGCACACAAGGTTTTGGATGTATGCCTCGCAATTTTTGGGGTTTTTATCATTATCAGTTCTACCGCTTATCATTATCCATATGTCTATAATAATATAAGCGAAAATGTGTGTGTGTGTGTGTGTGTGTGTGTGTGTCTGTCTGTCTGTCTGTCTGTCTGTCTGTCCGGGGATAAGGTACCGGGCCCCCTGTGGCGGAATTCCATTATATTGCCCCATTTTTGGAACCCGGGTTGACCAGAGGAAGGTTTTAAGCCCAGTTATAGGATGATCCGATCACTTTTTTTTCTTCTTTTTTTTAGCAGCCTATTTGCGAGAATTGTGAAAAAAAGTGGGTTGCGAGAATTGAGGAAACCTTGATGTAGGGTGATGGGTAATGGGTGAGTGAATGGGTGGGGTGATGGGTAATGGGTGTGGGGTGATGGGTGAGTGAATGGTGTGAAGGGTGGGGTGATGGGTGATGGGTGAGGGAATAGGTGGCGGGTGATGGGTAAATAGGTGAGTGAATGGGTGTGTGGTGATGGGTAATGGGTGAGTGAATGGGTGGGGGGTGATGGGTAATGGGTGAGTGAATGGGTGGGGGGTGATGGGTAAGGGGTGAGTGAATGGGTTAGGGGTGATCATGATTTCAGGAAAGTTAGAAGGGGCTAGCTGGAGAGTCTGTGTTTGGTGGGTCTTCGGCCCACCAAACACAGGTGGTGGGCCGCGGGCCCACCAATAGCCCTCCGCAGGAGCTAGCCAAAAAGTCCGCCCGGAGGGTGGCTTTGCGGCTAGTAATAATATAAGCGAAAGTGTGTGTGTGTGTGTGTGTGTGTGTCTGTCTGTCTGTCTGTCTGTCTGTCTGTCCGCGATAGGTGCCGCCCCCTGTGGCGGAATCCCATCATATGTCACAGTTTTGGAATCAGGTTGACCAGGGGAAGGTTTTAAGCCCACTCACTTATAAGATGATCCGATCACTTCTTTTTTTTTTTTTTTTTAGCAGCCTATTAGCGAGAACTGTGAAGAAAATAAAGTGGGTTGCGAGAATTGAGGAAACCTTAATGTAGGGTGATGGGTAATAGGTGAGTGAATGGGTGGGGTGATGTGTAATGGGTGTGGGGTGATGGGTGAGTGAATGGGGGGGGGGGGTGATGGGTGATGGAATAGGTGGGGGGTGATGGGTAATGGGTGAGTGAATGGGTGTGTGGTGATGGGTAATGGGTGAGTGAATGGGTGTGTGGTGATGGGTAATGGCTGAGTGAATGGGTGGGGGGTGATGGGTAATGGGTGAGTGAATGAATGGGTGGATGAATACATACATTTCAGGAAAGTTAAAAGGGGCTATCTGGAAGTCTGTTTGGTGGGCCGAGGTGGTGGGTAATGGGTCTATCTGGAGAGTCTGTGTTTGGTGGGCCGAAGGCCCACTAAACACAGGTGGTGGGCCGAAGGCCCACCAATAGCCCTCCGCAGGAGCTAGCCAAGAAGTCCGCCCGGAGGGCGGCTTTGCTGTCAGGAAAGTTAGAAGGGGCTATGATGTGAATGGATTGGCGTTAATACATACATTTCTACATCCATGATTTCAGGAAAGTTAGAAGGGGCTATTTGGAGAGTCTGTGTTTGGTGGGCCGAGGTGGTGGGTAATGGGTCTATCTGGAGAGTCTGTGTATGGTGGGCCTTCGGCCCACCAAACACAGGTGGTGGGCCGAAGGCCCACCAATAACCCTCCGCAGGAGCTAGCCAAAAATGCCGCCCGGAGGGCGGCTTTGCGGCTAGTATTACTATAATTGTCATTATCATTGTTCTTTTATTCTACTTGTAGTAGTAGTAGCAGTAAGGGTAGTAGTAGCAGTAGTAGTAGATATAGTGGTGCATGAAACATGTCCAACAAAAAATATGTAGTACGTGAGAAAGAGAGAGGAGAGAGAGGGAGATTCCATTACCAAGACCCCATTACCTCGCTACGGGGGTCGTCTCCTCAAGTCCCAAGAAAAAGATAACAGCCAAATAGATTATTGAAATAGCTTTTACTCTCCTTCCCGATGGAGTCTAAGGGACCACATTTGCTGATTTCTACCATTATGTGCCATTATTATAGTTAATATTAGTACTGCTACTACTACTGCTGTTATTTATACTACTACCATGACTTTGATCAAATTAATTAATTATTTTTGTCTCCATGAAGGTAGGTTTAAAATTCAACTTTATATTCACAGAGAAAAAGTTCATAGCAGTAAATAAGCAAACTATATATTGCCTGCAACCTAAAGCCCCTATCTCACATACACGATTTAAGAAATTGCGAAGACGATTTAAGAAAAGTTGAAAAATCGTGTTGATTCGTGCTCGACCTTGTAGTTTATGCAAATTTCTTAACCAAACACGACCCTCATACGACCAAACACGACCCTCATACGACCTTCATACGACTGAACACGACACTCATACGACCGTCATAAGATATTCATATGATACAACACGATTTAAACTCATTTAACACAACCCCAATACGACTGTCATACGACCAAACACGACTGTCATACGACCAAACACGACTGTGATACGACGCCCATACGACTTAACACGAATCAACACGACCGCCATACGATTAAACACGAATCATTACGATGTCCATACGACTACAAAAATAAACACGATCTCCATACGACTGAGTAAGACCTTCATACGACATATTTTTGTCTATTTTGGTCACGTGGGTCATCTATCTATAATAATATAAGCGAAAGTGTGTGGTGTGATGTCTGTGTGTGTTGTGTGTGGTGTGTGTGTGTGTGGTGTGTGTGTGTGGTGTGTGTGTGTGTGTTGTGTGTGTGTGTGTGTGTGCTATAGGTTCCGCCCCCCGTGGCGCAATCCCATCATATGGCACAGTTTTGGAACCAGGTTGACCAAGGGAAGGTTTTAAGGCCATTTTGGCCTCACTCTATCCCTTTTTGGTCGACTGAACTGTAGTTTGTACCGCTTTTTTTTTTCTTTGTTTTGTTATGTTAAGTCTTCTTGTTTTGCAAATGTTGTTGTAAACCCTTACGATATATA
Organism: Chionoecetes opilio; assembly: GCA_016584305.1. Lineage (NCBI taxonomy): Eukaryota > Metazoa > Arthropoda > Malacostraca > Decapoda > Majidae > Chionoecetes > Chionoecetes opilio. Next base: position 672,981 of record JACEEZ010004423.1, on the reverse strand, counting down.
TATATATATATATATATAGATATATATATATATATATACATATATATATATATATATATATATATTATATATATATATATATATATATATATATATATATATATTATATATATATATATATATAATATATATAATATATATATATATATATATATCTGTAAGGGTTTAGATTTTTAATGGGGTTTTAAGCACTTAGAGACTTCACTTACCTCTCAAAAATTAAATTAACCTTAGAGTTGTTTGTTTGAGTCTCACTATAAACCTATCAGTCCAGGGCACAGGGTAACAATAAACACATGGTAAACACCTTAACTAGTTTATTTACAACAACCTACACAGCAAAAATAGCACCCCAGCACGCAGACCGCTCATACACTCCCTAGATAACTATCCCTAACTACGCCTACGATAACCTACTGTCTGGTATCTGGCTGGGGAATAATTATAAGGGGTTATGGTTATCTCACGCTTTTCGACGACCTGGGGAAGTCCTGTAGCTGTGGTACTCTCATCACTGTACACTAGGGTACGCCGTATAACAATTTTTTTTCTTCTCAACTTTGGCATGCCAATTTCCTATGTAAAATGGAATTCTAAGACGATTTTATCTGAATCCAATTTTGCATTTGAGCAATTCTTACTATGCAAAATCGCACTTCTATATTGCACCCTTATCGTATAATGCTTAAATGAGTACGCAGTGTCCGGTTGGTCCTGTTATTTGCATCATGCACCAATATGAGTTCCAAATGACTAGCGTGGTAAGCTCTTTGCTGAATCAGTTGGTTCAGTCAGTGCACTACAATCACAGTCGTGTCACAGCCTCTACGTCTGAGCCGAGAACGTGTCCATCATGTCCTTCTTTTAGACCTGAAGCAGGGCGCATAAAATAGGTCCTATCTTCTCCGGTGGTGGAGCCCGAGCCTCGGTGAACCCGATACCTCTCGGCCTGCTGTTCCCACACTGCTGCCGCAGCCTCTGTCACCTGCGTCACGACTCTTTTGAGTGCTCGAGTGTGGATAGAGAAAAGAAAATCCGGAACCTCGTACGGCTTGACCAGGATCTCCTGGATCTGATCCCCGGACAGTGAACAGGTGAATGCGGCTCGCGCACCACCCCACCTCTGTGCTCCCCACACCATTACCGCACATGGCCACAGGGCTTTCTTCCAGAGTGCTGATCAGTGTCTGCAAAGTGCTGGCTGACAAGTTCAGCTTGGGTTGTGATGGAGGTCTTCACTGATGTCCCCATACTTCCTCGCCAGCCCTCAGCTTCAAAAAATGGGTCACGGCGAACCTGCGGGCGTCCTCACTCTTGAGCGCCAATCACGATGAGGAGGACACATTCTGAGTGTGCGAACCATGCTCCTGTCCGCACGTAGACGGTCACAGCTGTTTGGACCTTTTTGGGCTGCGACCTCATCCACTCTGAGCTGCGTGTAGGATTTGCTTGGGGCCGTCTTTCTAGTCTGTGGTGAACTTTGATGTCGTAGTTTAGTAGAGTTTGATGAAATACACCTGCCGGCAGTACTTGACTAGGTTTCAGGGCTGTCACGTTCTTCGCCAGTCAGTCCATGCGTTCTGGTCCACATGTACACGGGAAGCACTGGGCTGTGTGGTGGAGCCACTCTGGACCGTTGGGAAACCTTGCCACACTGGATCTCCTTGCAGCTCGGACGGTGAGAGAGAAACGCCCCGCCTTCACAGCTGGGACAGCAGGTAGGAGACCTGCTGGTCAGTGGACATGTGACCCATGGATATTATACTCCGGTATCTCTGGAGATCTTCACCGCCTGGCACTCCTCTCGAAGTCTGCGTGTACTACATCTTATTCACGCTCGGACAGCAGACTGCAACTGGACCCGTGGAAGCCGAGTGTCAAGATGAGGTAGGCCCGTCGATGTGGTGATAACGGTTGGCGCAGGGGCAACTCGTTTGTGTGCAACACGCATATTACTCCAGAAGCAGCTTGCGTCCCAGCATCTTCTCAAAGGGCGTGAGTACCACCTTCCACCCCGTGTTGGCCCTAGTTGAGTCACTTGCAGTACGATTCAGTGAGTCGTTGGAGTCGTATTCACCAGCAGACATAGAAGAGCATGAGCCACCTTGAACGCAGGCTTCTCAGGTGGCACCGGGTCCTCTGGTACACAACGTGCCAAAGGTCCCTTCAGATGGCTCCTCTGTCACTGACACATGCTCCTCCCTGATCAGCTTGCGGTGCATTTCCCATAGCATGTCGGCACCATACCCGTCTTGTCCTTCCTCCATCGAACCCAATCCAACTATTGGTACCCTGGTGCTTCCCAATGATCAAGTTTCCCTGGCCGATGCCATGGCATTCCTGCCTCTCAGCTGTTAGGATCGCAGGACCAGGTACGACATGTCTGGAGAGAGGTGGCCGTCAGCGATATGGTCCTTGGAGGAATCCAGAAGCCAAGGCAGCAGTAGCAGTGGGCGGAAACGTCGACCGGATCCCTTTGCCAGCGGGGGGGGGGGCACTGGTTCCGAACTGGCGCTTGGTTTCTTCTTTGCAGCTGGATGCCTATCCAAGGTACTGCACAACAAGGGGTGCCAGGGACCCCAGCCTCTCCCTGAGCAGTCGCGTCACCAGTATGGCAAGCCTTCTGTTGCTCCTTGCCTCTTTCCTACGGAGTGGCAGGAGTGAAAAGACTCCTCCGTCCCATCCTCAGAATCCTGGTGATCTTCAGCCTGGCCCAGAACATCTGCTCATTGCAGCTCAAGACGTCTGACCTTTTCATCTATCGTGCTTCTGATTCTTCAGCTTAGCCTCCTCTTCCACTGCTTTCTCTTTGCTGCTTTCACTTGTCTATGGTCTCATCTCTTGTCTACCCCTGTCATCATCATTGCACTCTCCTCCCAAACTTTGATCCTCCGGTAGTACAGCCACTCCAGGTCTAAAGTAGGGACTTGCTGGCCAGGGGGCAGTCACCACGCACGTGTGCACGCTCGTGGGCACAGCCTGGGCGGTTGGAGCAGTGGGATTCTGGGCCTTGCAGGGATAAGATCGTGTGAGGCAGGCCGTTATGTCAAACAGCCTGTCCATATTATTCTCCCGAAATTCTTTACTGCTTTAGTGCTTCTGGTCTTCTCACCACTTCACTAACCTTCTTCCAAAATGATCTCCATTTTTCCTGTTTCCACTCTGGTCACGGACCCCCGGTCCAATAACAACCAATGGAGGTGCAAAATGGGCGTTGATTTTTCCAACTGGGCAAGCACATGAGGGTCAGATCCTTCGCCATGTCTCTCACTGGGTACCCCCGCTTGTGTAAAACCCTCCGGGATGCCGCGAGTTCTTGGGAGGAAGGATTCCCCTCTTCATCACGCCAGCGGTACTAGCACCCCTCACTCCTCAGCAAACTCTCGTCCACCGCCAACAAAAGGCGGCCAACCTGGATCCAGAGCTCTGCTAGTGCGGGCTTTCGACCCACTTGGGTTACAAGGAGAAGCGATCCTGGAAAGACGATCAAGAATTGATGAGAGGTGCAAATGAAGCCATTACTCTATTAGGGTGGCTAAGCTATGTTTTTGGCCATATAAATATAAAAGTCCATTTTTGCACAGCAAGAAGTCGCTCAAACCAAAAGGATTGAAGCGACAAAACCACCTTAAAATATTCAATTTTACATAAGAAAATACCCCTGCCAAAATTCGAAATAATCTATATTTCACTTTTCATTGGACACTACGGCAACCCTCACGTGTACACACGAGGTCGACCTCCTGTCTAGCGACCGCTCCTCGGAGTCCCAGCTCGCTCAGCGTCCCAGCTACGTCGTCGGGCTCGTCCAAAGGACCCCTTCTCCTCACCGTATGACTCGCCCAGCATGCGGACAGCATGGACAATCTCCAGACAGCGAGGGACGGAAGGAGGTGGCGAACGGTCCTCGTGGCTGAGCAGGCTGTTGCCTTCGCGAGTTCCTGAAACAAGAATGGCCAAGCCAGGTCGTCCTGGCTGCTCCAACATGGAGGTGGTGGCGAAGGTGCCACTTCGGCTCATCTTAGACATATTTTCTATACCATTTTTTCTATCATGCAATGCCTGATTTCCTATCAGTCACCACATGCAATTTACTTTCGGGCGTTTCTGGAAACGTACCGGCTACTCAATTGTTTAGGCAATGAGCCTTAAACACCTTCCACAGACTGGATCCTTTCCCGCCACCAGAACAACCATTAACTGTCATCGCCAGCGGGAACAACAAGCCTGGCGTTATGGCAGCTATAGGGACTTCAACCTATGAAAAAGTTCTAGCCATTACACTATCTATCTATCTATCTATCATATATATATTTAGATATTATATATATTATATTATATATATAATATATTAATATAGATATATATATATATATAATATATATATATATATATATATATATATAATATATAATATATATATTAATAGATATATAATATATATATATATATACTATATATAATATATACTAGTATGTATATATATATATATATATAATTATAATACTATATATATATAATATATATATATGTATATATAGATCTATATATATATATGTATATATATTATATATATATATATACTATTATATATATATATAATAATGATATAGATATATATATATATATATATATATATAATATATATATATATATATATATATAATATGATATATATATACTATATATATATATATATTATAGTATATATATATATATATATATATATATATATATGAGTATATAATATATCATAGATATCAGATAACCCATAAATAATCTTATATTATATATATACTATATATTCCACAGTTTATCATGTTGCTCAAGCTCCCCAGCCCCGCGAATGTACATGAGCAGAACTGGCTTAACACGGGTATGGTTGACACACGGGTTCACGCACACACCATAATTCATAACAATGACCACGCCACGCCCAACCCAGACGCTCGCACACAGTGTACGTGGCAACACTCCCACCCCCCTATCACCGACATATTCCCCCCCCAAACACCTGCCTCTAACCCTGAGTCCTTCAATCTTACAATTGAAGGTTCAGAACGTTTGTATGTTATGTATGTATGTAGTATGTGTAGTTAAAGACTCGTTTATGGATGCAAATTATAAATATTTATACCTTGCAAGCGGATAGTGACAGTGTACATGAATATTTGTCTCTGTCATCAACTTACGAAACACACAGGTGCAGGCCGGCTGTCCTGCGTGACCTGTTCTGCCTCGGCCTCGCTTGCGATAAACACAGAAAATCACATCCGTCTTGTCGACCAGATTGATTCCCAACACGACGGAGGCGCAGAGTACCCCCCCCCCCCCCCCCCCCGATGTGAAAAGCTGGGCCAACCAGACTTGTATGCCTCTAATCATACATAGCACACGCTTATTCCCCCCCCCCCCCCCCCCCCCCCCCCCCCCCCCCCCCCCCCCCCCCCCCCCCCCCCCCCCACCACCCCCCACCCCACCCCCACCCCCCCCCCCCCCCCCCCCCCCCCCCCCCCCTCCCCCCCCCCCCCACACACACACACACAACAAAAAATTCTAATGACCTGATTGTATTTATTATAATTTTTATTTCAATTTGTCCTGGTTTGGCGCGTGGCTGCGGTACAAATATGACTCAGGGGACACGTTGCCTCTTACCGCAAATCACCACTTTTTCAGCAGACAGATAGTGAGGGCATCACTATCTTTATCATTGGACTCACTCGATTATTCCATCATACCTAACTAGTCAAACGGCCAGAAGTTAGCCAGCCACCAACTCAGTCACTCGGGACATGGAAGATAGTTCACTCAGCTTCAAGCTCTTTTTGCGGGGAACACTCAAATGGCATCGATTTTATCTTAGCAATTAGTTTATTTTTACACATATTTTCTGAACCCTTTAAGGCTACGGAAATAGGGTTTTATTATATACGGTCATTCACCTTTAGGTACTTAAGCACCGCTGAGAAATTAATCTCTCCAATGGACCTCCGCACTGAAGGCTAATAGCTATTAACCTAAAAACGACGTACCTTTTCGAACATACATTGGTCAAAAAAATTCAGGCCAAAATGAAGCAAACTCCTTGAACCAAATTTCACTTAATCACAATTAAATGTATTAACAAAGCCTTCCTTAAATACGGAAATCTTCTTTTTAAAATCATAGTTCACCAGCATTATATAAATCGAAGGGCACGCTCCGTGAATTCTCTTGAAAACTAGTCCTTAAAATTTAGCACACAACAATACTCTGCACTTGGAATGAAAATGAAATCAAATATTACCACAAACAACAGCGGCCACCAGCTATCGAGGGACCTTCCTACTACACTCCCTTAACCAAGCATGTAGTCCCAGTAAGGACTCCCAAAAATCGGCATGTTCTCAACTCGCAACACTTAACTCGTCTCAACCACCTCTGATATTCCACCACAAAACCTTAAAGCTAACCTTTCCCTTTCCCCTCAGTTATTCACGTCTACCACCGTTACCACAAACTCCAAACACGTCTTGCCTAGCACACAACCTTCTTCACCGCCTCCACCAGTAACCGTGCGTCATGGATAACAAACGACCCCATTACTTGTTAGGGGGAAAAAAGACAAAATAAAAAAGGGGACAACGCGCCGGGTAAGAAACATGCATTAAAGACCAGCAGTTCATTTCCACCTACCAAGTGATGATAGATAGATAGATAGAGGAGGAGAGAGAGAGAGAGAGAGATGAAGATGGAGAGAGAGATGAGAGGGATGAGAGAGAGAGAAGAGAGAGAGCGAGAGAGAGATGAGAGAGAGAGAGGGGAGAGAGAGAGAGAGGTAGTAGTGGTAACGGATGTGTTGGCCGATAACTATGAATTATAACTGGACTGCAAAAACAAACGGCTCGCCATCGAACCAGGCAACTCCTGAGGAGGTTGTGGCCCACTTAATCCCCTAAGTGGCTCCTGAGGGTGGAGCGAGGAAGGAAAAATCTTTCTTCACTGTTGCCTTTCTCAACTTCTTTTACTCCTCATCCTGTTACTCACTAACCTAAAAGTATTTATCTTCTCCTAATTATTTTACCATATTTCTCTCATCTCCTTTATGCATTCAATAGTATTTAGCTGTCACGTGTAATTCAAATATATTTTTATATAAATGTTTCTTATATATTCAAATCATTTACAATGAAATAATAGCAGAAAAGTAGTATTAACAGTAGTGTACTCGTAGCGTAGCATAGGACCTCATTGGTAGATCGTAGACGTGTCGTAGTAGCAGTGATATTTCGTAAGTCGTAGTAGTAGCAGTGGTAGCAGTAGTAGTAACAGTCGCAGCGTAATACATATGTCTATTTGTTCAACACTTCCCCACGTCACTGGAGGAGGAGTAAAGAGAATTGTCAATGTTGGTAACCATTTCAGCCTCGGGTTCAGTAACACTTGGAACACAAATGATTCAGTTCTTCATCACATCATGACGCAAGTAAAGATGGACGTGTCCCAGACTGCTACCACGCTTTAAGAGTGTGACATTATACTACTACAGCCACTGTTTCATTAGTTATAGTAGTAACCGGAGTAGTAGTAGTAGCAGCAGATGTAGTAGCAGTGGTAATCATAGTGGTAGTAGTAGTCTAAGTAGTGATGATAGTAGTAAGAGTGGTAGTAGTGGCAGCAGTAATAGCAGTAGTAGTTAAATTATTAGTATTAGAAGTGGTAGTAGTAGAAGCAGCAGAGGTGGTAATAATATAAGACGTGGTAGGAATGATAGTAACAATAACAGAGGAGTAGTAGGTAGTCAATAGTCACTAAGGGCTATATTCAAGAATGCTCGTCAAATCCCGGCCGGTGGAGATTTTCCACCGTCGTACCTCCACTGGTGACATCTACAAGAACTGCCCCGACTGGTGGATATTTGACAGGCGTACCAACACAAGCGAGCCCAAAGCGGCATCAGTATTTTGACTGTTTTATACATATCTAATACATTTTACTAGTGAAATTTATCATTTCTGACATTAAAATAATAGCTAAGTTAGTGTTCGCCACTTGTCTGAGGCGTTGGTGCAGAAAAAATTGGCCTGAGTGATGCTTGCGAGTACATTTTAACGGCCCGCCACCACTGCTCCACACTATGGCCGACCTCCACCCTCCTGCCGCCGCCTGGCTTCCTCACAAGTTAACACACCTATATAAGGCCTCCTGGACCTGATTTTACCTTAATGATGACACGTGTGCATTCACAGTGTATGGATGTCACTCTCGGTTGTGTTGAAAACTCTCCTGTAATGGTCTGGGAAGAAATACGATGGAATAAGTGGAGAGCGGGGTGAAGGGGGGATGTGCAAGTTGTCGCCAATCAGCTGACTCAAACCTCCACCCCTGAGCTCGACGCGTTGCGTCGTATTTTGATTCTTGTATACCAAAAACCGATACAACGGGTGGAGAAAAATTCTTGAATATGGCCCTAAATCACACGAATCAATGTATTAAAGTCATTTCCTATTTCATGTCACAGCTGTCAAGTATTGCGTCACGGTTGTCACCATCAGCGCGTCGCGTTCGTCACCCATCACGTCACGCAGCTTTAACGCCTTTCCTCTCTCTCACCCTCTCTCATCTCCTCTCTCTCTCATCTCTCTCTCTCTCTCTGTCTCTCTCGCTTCCGCTTCGCTCTCGTCTCGCTCTCGCTCTCGCTCTCGCTCTCTCTCTCTCTCTCTCTCTCTCTCTCTCTCTCTCTCTCTCTCTCTCTCTCTCTCTCTCTCTCTCTCTCTCTCTCTCTCTCTTTATTTATTGGGTATAAGGGTCGTCAGCACCGGGTCATTAGTATCATAATCATCATCATCAGCAACTGTATCCTTTCCCATGGTTAATGTTTATGTCCCTTTCGATAAATCTGTGTTTTAATGGCAAAATGATGATTGCATTTAAAATTTCTCATCCGTATTGTTTACATTCCCAATCATGCAGCCGTTAATTGGTGATTTGTAGGGAAAACACGCAAATATTTAGATAATGCTAATAATGCACAGCAAAATGTAAGTAAAAATACATAGACAATTTGTGATTATTTTTCCTCTATCATATTTCTAAGTGTTTTGAATTATATGGGTTGAATTATTTCTTATTTGCATTTTTTACATTATGTATATTTTAGATTAATGTTCTTACGAATCCGCTTGCTTTTATCATTAATCGTAAACTTGCCTGTGTCTTGTTTCGTTTTGTGTTGTTCATGTAAGCTACACTATGTTGTGGATGTGTTTCAAGGCGTGTTATGTAGTGTGAGGAGCTTAATGATGTGTGTTGTGATGATAATGCTGATGATGATAAGCGGTACTGTAGTGTTACTTATTATATTGTAGTGTTGTGTAGTGATGTAGGGTTGACATGACCTGTGTTGCACTGTGGCAGGAAAGGTGTTATGTATATAGATATGTGTTGACGTGTTGGTTGTGTTACGGGGATGTGTGTTGTCTCTCTCTCTCTCTTGGCCGCTTTCTCTCTTTATTTTTTATTGTTTTCCCGTCTTATAAAATTTGATCTCCTAACACTGTCATGTCTCTTCAATGTCTGTTTTTTTATGTTTCTTTTTAGTGATGCTTTTAGTTGTCTTCCTATTTTACTTATTTGTCATCCGTTTATTTCCCTCTTTTCGTTTTGTTCAATTTTCTTATCATTCGAACGCCCTCCTTCCTTTATGATATCTACCTTTCTTTATTTGCATGAACTATCTCCTTGCTGCATTTCCCGTATTTCTTCCATAGGTATATATATATATATATATATATATATATATATATATATAATATATATATAATATATATATATATATATATATATATACATATATACATACTATAACAGATGTATGATAACAGTGTCTGAGCGAACGAAAAAAACAAAGAAATCCAGGTCCAAAAACTTGGATTTAGTCAGATGTAACAAAACAGACTTATTTGACAACTTTCCATCCTTCCTCGACACTTTCAACATCTCTGAGACATATTATTTTTCCGGGTACTTTTCATAAACTTGTGTCACTGTCCATCTTTGCCTACCAATATTAAAACCTTTTCGTCCAGTTATTACACTTTTCATACTATTATATTTATTTTGATATAAGTTAATCTTCCTTAGTTGCTTGGAATCGTCCTTTGTTTATCCCATGACTCGTCCCCGTCCCTCCCACGCCAATTCCAATGTCCCAAGGAAGACTGTCACTGCCACAGAGGCCAAAGTTAGCCAGTCATTAGTACAACGCTAAGTCCCCTGCCGCCTCTCTCCCTCTCACCTTCCTTGAAACACTAACACAAAGTGGCTCTGGACACAATGTAGTCTAGTAACCAAATTGATATTTTTGCTGAACCTTGTTTTGGAAGCTAACAAACGTTTTGTAAGAACATAAGAACATAAGAAAATAAGGAAGCTACAAGAGGCCGCGAGGCCTACACGTGGTAGCTCCTGTTGTCTTTAGTTGTTCTTTAGGTGCTACTTATTGAATATCAACCGGGTGCAATGATGGCACCCTTGGGGAAATTGTTTTATTTACGGAATTCAAAATGGCCGCCAGCCGTATCCAGCAAAATACATTTTTTATCATAACTTTCCTCCTAGTTTACATAAAGACTTGATTTTAGTGTCAAAATGTATGTTTTAAAAGTCATAGAATGCCATGGAATATGTCTTGAATGTTTGTATTATGGTTATTTTTAATGTTCCATGAACATTTTTACCAATTTTTTTATTACAGCCCTGGTTTTGTATATTTTCATGCATGTTTTCTCTCTTCTCAGATAAAGAGCAAGCAGGATGGATAACCAAAGTTGTATTTTGAAAGACCATGTTAAATGTGGTGGTGGTTATGATGGTGGTACCTTAGTTGGTGTGAAAAGACTGAGAACTGCTAGTTTGAATCGAGGAGACAGTTTGCATGAATGAAAACTTATCCAATGAACTTGATGAAAAGTACATCTATACATCGAATCAGCCTTCATGCGATATGGTCACAGCCAAGGGGGCATAGTGGGGATCACACTGAAGCCATCTGCTCTTAAGCGCTGGACATTGAGTCTTCACATATGCTCCCAGTTGAAGAAAGATTTCCTATCATTGGCCAATGATGAGACCCAAGTTGACATCACAGTACACAAGGAGGAAGGTCCATCTATAATTAAAACGGTTGTTGCAGATCGTGCAAAGATCCAAGACAAACTAGCCACCTGTATTGACCCACTAGACCCTACAACACATGTTCCAAATAGCCTTGTCAACATTGTTACAGACCAGATCGCACCAGTCACTGTAAATGTTGAGGACTCTGTACAGCTTGGAGAGAATCTCATGAAGGCTTTTGAAAAAGGATGGCCAGAGAATTTTTATAAAACACTAACAAAGACTGTCATCACAATGGCAGCATCAAAGAAGAACCTCAACGTGGATGGAGTTGGAGTCTATGACACATCATTGATCTACTCGAGAGTTATGTGTCTGCAGAAGACCAGAGATATTGATATGAAAGATGTACTGGGATATGAATTGGCAGGTGTCCCTCCATCCATGTTTGATGAAAATGGGGATTTGCGCATCACCAAATCAAAGTCGACACTGAAATCGAGCATCCAAGTGGAACTCATGGATCGTTTGTCAACTCGGCATTTAATTATTATTTTTTAATTATTAATTATGAATGAAAATAAAAAAGTAATACTTGAATAACCAGAATGAAAGTAATGAAAATGATGATGATGATGATGATAGTAATGATAATTAATACCAATATTAATAATTATTATAAGTGATAATATTATAATCATAATGATGATGGAATAATGATAAAAACGAGAACAATAACAATAATAGTATTGATTATACTAGTAATAATATACATTGTAACTATTAAATATAATGGTAATAATAATAGTAAAAATAAATATAATGATAATAATAATAGTAAAAATAATTACAATAATAATAATAATAATTATAGTAATAATAATAATGATAAATAACAATAATAGTGAAAAATTACAGTGAAAAGAGTATTGTTAATAATCAAGATTGTAATTATTAACCAATAGTAATGATGGAAATAACAGCACTGCTGAAAGAAAAATGTGAATAATAACGATAATAGTAGTAGTAGAGATACCGATATAACTAATATTGAGAATGTCAATAACAATATCAGTAGTCATGCAATAATAGAAATGCAAGACAATCAGCCATCTGATGTGGCAGGAGTGAAGGTGTGGGTGTGGCACAAGGCAGTGAGGGTGTGGGAGTCACTGCGATGACGTGATTGAAGGGTTATTAGAGGCTATGAGAAAGGCTTCAGGATGGATGGCGTGCGTTCCTGGCCACGCCATACAGGTTCATGTTGACCCTCCACTGCTATTGTCTTTTGTCTCCTCAAGGCAAGTCACGCTTTCTGTTTGCCTTGTTGCCTTGTTTGCCCCCTGCGTGGCGGCGCGTGGAGGCCGCACTCTCGCTGCTCGTGCTGGTAAACAGCACCAGCACGCGTACCTCGCTGACGCTGAGGCTCGGATGTCCTTGGCCCATTGCAGCACCTCCTTCAGCACCGAGATGAGCGCTGCCAGGCCCGGCCGCTGGCTGGGGTCGCGGCTTCCAGCCCCGCGCACCCACGCCACCAGTTCGGCCAGCCCGGGGTGAAGGGGCTGTCCCGGGTGCAGCCCTAGAGTGTTCTCGATCAGCAGGGCCAGGCCGTACACGTCGCTGGCCTCGCTGCAGGGTGCGGTGTAGAGCAGCAGCTCAGGCGCGATCCAAGGGTAGCCCGCCGTGTGGCGCGTCTTGTGGTAGATGCGTTCGTGCCCAGCGGCTTGGTCAGGCCCAGGTCAATGACCGTGGCTATGGGCGCTTTCTCCTTCACGACAACACAGATATTATTACCCTTGATATCGTTGTGTGCAAAGCCTCGCTTCACCATGCGTTGCAGCGTCTGCGACACTTGCAGAAACACGTTAATGATGTCTACAAACGGTACAGGCGCCTCGAAGAACGCGTTGGCGGTGTTGCCGGCGTAATAAGTGACTAGCTGCCGCGTCTTGACGCAGACGCCGAAGAGCCGCTGCACGCCGGGCATATTCGCTTCCTGCAGGCTGATCGCCTCGTCCACCACATTCCGTTCAACGCTGCTTTGCCAAGAAACTTTTTAACAACGAGTTCGTCGTGTGTGTCTGGATCCCGCACCAGACAACACGAGCCGTACGTGCCGGCGCCTAAATCTTGGCAGAACAGTTGACTCAGGGCTTCCACCTCGCACTAAGGCAGGAGGCGGACGTCACGTAGGCGCAGACGAAGCATGGCGCGCCGCTCCTTGACGGACACCTTGCTTGTTGCCTTTACCTTCCTGTCCACGCCAGTCTTTGGCTGGGCGTTGCGACGGGGTGGAAATGTTGTTTTTTTACGTGGCTTTGTCTGCCGATCATGTTCAGTTTTACCGGCGTGTTTTGTCCGTTTCTTCTCGATTAATTTGCGAATAAAAGGAGTTTTCACTCATTGTTCCGTCTGCCTCTTCGGTGTCCAAGACGAACATTCAGTTCCAGAGGCTGACGACGACTGTTGTTGAAACCGTTCGTACAACTCTCTCTCCAGGGAGTCGGCGGCTGTCTCCTTGACGGGCTCGCCGCCATACCGCGGCCTCTTCGTCGCTACCGGGGACTCGCCGCGGCCAGGCGCCACCGGTTTCTTGCGGCAAGGCCTCTTTGTGGCCTCTCTCTCAGCCAGAAGCGTAGGCCTCCGTTTCTTGATCACAGGGCCAAGTTCACCCTCCTCATGTTCCTGGGACTCAGCCCTTCGCTTCTGTGGCTGTGTCTTCATCCCCTGTGGAGAGCTGCCAGAGCGCGGCTTCTGAGAGCGTGACAAAACCTTCCTTGGGTTAGACATGCCGTCAGATCCTTACTCACACCTCTCGCGTCATTTGACCAGGGCTGGCTGTATTAAGGTAAGAAACGCCGTCCTAGGCATCGTAGCTTGGAGGTTCACCCTCGTGGTCGTTAAGGAACAATACACATGAGTAAATACGGAATAATGACTCTTATGTAGCGTCTTTTCCTCACCCCTCAACTCCAACCTCATTGGTTCAATCTGCTGGCCACACCAACACCTTCATAATACAGAATAATGTTGAGTTGGTATAAAACAATGAATCACGCACTGAAGGCTTAGTGTGCATGGATATGTGAAGGCATTTCCACCCTTACCACCACATCGTCTTAACTCCATGCTGTCTTGGAACCCGCGCCATCTCCAGCCTCACCCGACGCCGCCTCCCTCTGAGTAATCCCGGCCTGTGATTGGTTGCCGCCTCCAGCCCTCCACGAATTAAAGGCCCGATTCACACTATAGGGACGGTCAGGCTCCGTTCCCTCTCCGCTCTCGCTCCGCTCACAGTCCGGGTGCATTCACATGTCCACTCTGCTTTCGCTCCGCTCACTGTCCCGTCATTCCCTATCCCAGGATCCCTCAACAGCAGTGGATGTACGACCATCATTGAAGGAGCAGAGCTGGGCACTAAATACATTGAATTTATTTAAATACAAAATACTAAATACATGGGAGAAATGTATTTAAATACTAAATACTAAATACATTTTACGAATGTATTTAAATACTTAATACTAAATACATCAATTGTATTTAAATACATTCGTAAGCACATTTTAAATACACACAAATTTTAACATGTCCGAAAAAAATGGATTTCCTTAGGATTTCCTTAAATTTTGGGTTTCCTTAGAAATTTCCTTCGCAGGCCTAAATTTCCTTAATATCAGGACATTTCCTTGCAAGTGGAAACACTGGTTCACTGTAACATCGAAGTTGCCAGATAGTTGGGCGGGTTTATGGCCAAACTAGCTGATAAAAAAGTATTTACATTTATATATTATGAGTATTTAAATACAATATATTTAAATACTCATAAAAGTATTTAATACTGTATTTAAATACATGACAACCAATGTATTTATAAATACATTTCTAAATACACAAATGTATTTAAATACGTATTTAAATACAAATGTATTTAAATACTGCCCAGCTCTGTGAAGGAGGATGTGTGAATTTTCACCAGCCGAGTTGGCAGTAATCGCCATTGCACTGGATGAAGAAGAAGAAAGAAAACAAAGTCGAAAAAGAAAGAGAGTGTGGGTTCATCCCATCTTGCAAGATAGGAAAAGTGAAGGAGAATTCCATACGCTGTTTCCCCGTCTTATTGATGATGAAAGTAAATTTCATAGCTATTTCTGAATGAATATTGGAACATTTGAAAAAATACTATAAAAAATTCAGAATTACCTGAAAAAGGAACACACATCATTCAGAGAAGCAATCACTCCAAGAGAAAAACTGGCCTCCGCTCTCGCTCCGGTCAAAATATCTTTTGAATGGATTGTGAGCGCTCGGAGCGCTCCTAGACCGTTACCGTCAGTGTGAATGCTTCCGTTGCAATGCATGTGATGATATTTGACCGGACCGTGAGCGGAGCGCGACCGTCCCTATAGTGTGAATCGGGCCTTAGTAAAAAAGTCTTGATTTGCACATCCGGTTCTTTCATTAAACATAACGAGGCGATATTTAAATGATTCCTCGCCAGATTTAGTAGTAATCATATTATTCCCACCATTTATTTATTCTAATTACTACCACTCTCTGTGATTAATTGAGTTGCTGATTATTCTCTTTATATTTACTGCATCACCGTCATTTGTTTGAACGGTTATTATTATTATTATATGTAGTAGTAGTAGTAGTTGTAGTCGTAGTAGTAATAGTAGTAGTAGTTGTTGTAGTTGTTTTAGTAGTAGTGTTATTACACTGTATGTATTATGTATTATTTTTATGTATTTTCTTTATAATTATGTAGTTATGTATTTTTATGTAATTTATGTAATTTTCTACAATTTATATAATCATCAGAATCATTATGTAAAAACAGAATCATTATGTAATGTAATGGGTCGTCAGTCAACTCCATCTGACTCCATACTGATTGATGGTTGTGCAATGTTGCGGATCATCGCATGGCCTACAAACGGGACTGTGCAACAATATCTCCAGAATGTATCCAGCTATATAGTAAATAATCTCCAGACAGCTGACACCTACCTGATCTTTGACAGGTATTATGATGGAAGGAAGCATCAAGGAAGCAATTCGTACTGCCAGAGCAGGCCAAGAAGCAAGCAGAACACACCAGCTATCTCTCACAACTGCTCTCCCTCCCATGAAAGTCTGCCTGGCTGTATCTCACAATAAAAAGCAGCTCATCCAACTACTCTGTGGTTACCTGAGAAAACAAAATGATATTTTTCCCAGAAATGGAAATCACCTTGTCATTACAGGATCAGACCCAAAACCCATACATATTACATACGATACTATCACAGAGAGACACGACCTGCGAACCACTCATGAGGAAGTGGACATTATCATACCACTGCAAGTTGTTAAAATAGCCAATTCTGGGATGAAGAGCATCCGTGTTGTTTCCGATGACACAGATGTATTTGTCCTGTTAGTACACTACTACAAGAGTGAGAAGCTGACCTGTGACATGGTGATGGTTGGTACAAGCCCATCCCGCAAGAGTTGCAGCATCAAGGCCACAGCAGAGAAACATTCTGACATAGTGGATAACATTCTTCCAGCACAAGTACTATGAGGATGTGACACAGTCTCTTATCTCCATGGTTTGGGTTAAAGCAACTGTATTGAAAATTCTGAAAAGTGGAAAGAAGCTCACAAAGCTTGGAGTACTTAGTGAAACCATGGGTGATGTAGTAGCCCAATGCACCACATTCATTGCATCCTGCTATGGCATAACTGTAGAATCGAACATGACAGCAGTTCGCTACCAAGTTTGGTTAAAGAAAACTGCCAACCAGAAGCTGAATTCAGCAACTAAATTGATGACTCTTCCTCCAGCTACTGAAGCTTATAACGAACATGTGAACAGGGCACATTTCCAGACAGTAATATGGAAGAATGCTCATCAAAGTGACCCTCCAGACATAAACCCAGTCCACTATGGATGGTCAATGAATGGTGCAACACAGAAGCTAGAACCAGTTGCATTACCACCAAATGTGTCTCCAGCTCCACTTGATGTGCTAAAGCTAATCAAATTTGGGTGTGCTACTGCAACTCCCTGCTCCAGCATGCGCTGTAGCTGCTCTAATGCCCGGATATCGTGCACAGTCTTCTGTGCTTGTCGAGGAGGTGAGGACTGCGTTAACCCAAATACAGTTACAGCTGTAATAATTGAGCAAGAGGAGGGTGATGAATAGGACAGTGCTTCTCAAGTGTTTTAGCTATTAGATAGTGTTCAATTCTCAAAATTCATGTAGAAATAAAAAGAAAATCAAGACATATTCCATGGCATTCTGTGACCTTTAAAACATATATTTTGACACTAAAATCAGGTCTTTATGTAAACTAGGAGGAAAGTTATGATAAAAAATATATTTTGCTGGATACGGCTGAGGCTATTTTTAATTCCGTAAATAAAACAATTTCCACAAGGGTGCCATCATTGCACCCGGTTGATATTCAATAAGTAGCACCTAAAGAACAACTAAAGACAATAAAACGTTTCTTAGCTTCCAAAACAAGGTTTTGTGGAATTCCACTAGACTACTGTGGGAAAACTTGTGTTCCTCCAAGTGAGAAGCGAAGAGGCGAATAGTGTGAGCTATCTCTCTTTTTTTTTTATTTTTCATTTAAACATACATGGGGGAATTTATTTCACATACATATTTAATTTGAAGTCCTTACCTAATTGCTGGCCCGGCAGCGGGGGACCGAGAAACCACCATTGCCTGTGTCTTCTCCGGAGCAAAGTTCACCTGCCAACGTGTACCCCACTCCTGTATAACACTCAGCTGCTGATTGACCTCATCAGCAGCACGCCCACTGTCATGTCGCGGGTAGAAGCAGGAGAGAGTACAGTCATCAGCGTAAGCCGAGACTGCTGGCAGCTGCTGGAGAAGATCGTCCACGTAGATGTTCCACAGGACTGGCCCCAGCACAGAGCCCTGTGGGACTGATGTTTCCACTGGCAGGGCCTCAGAGGCCTGCCCGTTAACGACGACCTGGAGGGTTCTTCCCTGCAGGTAGTTCCCCAGGAGCAGCAGGAGGTCAACCTGGATGCCTTTTGCTCGGAGTTTTTCGACAAGGCCTCCGTGCCATACCCTCTCAAAGGCACCCGCTATGTCAAGGGCCACCACGACAGTGTCCTGGCCGTCATTCAGGGCGTCCTGCCAGTTTCGGGTAAGGAGCATCAGCAGGTCAGAGGTGGACCGTCCAGGTCTGAACCCAAACTGTTGGTCCGAGAGGAGGTAGTTGTCGCTGAGGTGACGACAGATTACCTCTGCCACGATCCTCTCGAACACTTTCCCCACCACAGACAGCAAGGAGATGGGCCTGTAGTTTTTGGGGTCAGATCTGGAACTCCTCTTGTGAACAGGAACCACTCGAGCCTCCTTCCACGCTGAAGGCCAGATGTTTTCCTGCAAGCAGGCAGTGAAGACTGTGGTGAGAGGGACAGACAGCTCCCGGGCGCACTTTATTAACAAATGCGGGCTGACGTCATCAGGGCCAGTGCTTTTTTGGTGTCGAGCCCTCGCAGGATGTGCTCGACCTGCGCCTGCGTCACCTCCACCTTGTGGACTGTCTTTTCACACTGCTGCTCCAGACGAGGTGGGGGCTGCCGGGGGCCTCCACCTTCATCTTAGCAGAGAAGAGATTAGCCAGCAGCTGAGCCTTCTCCTTGCTGCTAACAGCCGCTGTTCCGTCCTGCTTGGTGAGTGGAGGAATTGAATCTTGGCGGCTGATTCCCTGTTTTTCCTTAACCAGGGACCACCAAGTCTTGTTTCCCACGCCTGGGCCTCGTAGTTTGCGGCGCAAGTCCTCCTCCCACTTTTTTATGGCCCATTTGCTGGACACCACCATCCTCCTGCAGGCCGCCCGGTGCAGGTCCTTGTTGCGCCGAGTCGGGTTCCGCTTGAAGCGGAGCCACCTGATACTTGGCCTCGGCAGCAAACGGAAAGGGAAACCAAAACCATGGTGTCGTGGGCTTGGTGGTGTAGTCGCGGTGTGGCACTGGCGTCTCTGAAGGGCCAGGGGGCGGGAATAAGGGCTCGCACTATTATCCCCCCCTTCCCGACAAATACCCACGCCGGTGACTCAGGTCACGGCGAAAGGAGGCCCACTCCGCCTTATCCCAAAACCAACAGTACGGGGGGTGGCCTCGTCCCGACCCCACGCCTATATCTTCTGTTTAAGACAGCGTGGTGGTCAGGCTGCCCCATAAAACCTCTGGTGACAGCAAAAGTGTCCCCCTGGAGGGCGAGATGCAGGTCCGGGGGTCCCCCCCCCCCGTGTGTAGGGAAGGTCACGTGGTCCGTCAAGCCCCCGCCAGTGAGGGGGCTCTCATAGGGAGCTGTTCCGGTGGTGGTTGAGGTCGCCCCCCACCAAGACGTGCCTGCAGCGGCTCCAACTCAGGTCGTCCAGGGCCCCAGTGAGGTCTGGACGAGCGGGTCCCTGAAGTGGCGGGCGTACATGGCGCACCAGGATGGGTGATCGGTCAGCCAGCACTACCCGAAGAACATCACCCCCATATGGGGGCGGACCACATTGGGGCTGGGGTTGCCTCCTTCCTTAAGCAGACAGCCAAACCGCCACCTTGCTCGCTCAGGGTGGGCTCCCTGCTCTATTGGGTGTACCAGTTCTTTCGAACGTCGGGTCCACCTCGTTTTTTAGCCAGGTCTCCCTCACCACAACTACGTCAGCACTATGTCGTAGTACCAGTTGTGGGTCAGGTCTCCGTGTTCGTTCGGAGACCACGGACATTGGCGGAGAGGATTTTTATGTATGGCTTGGACGTTCTGGCCGTACCATGATAAAAGGGGGGAGAGCGTAAAGGGGCCTGGTGTCCGGGGTGATAGAAGTTTAATGGGCCCGGCTGAGGATATCGATGGGGAGGAGGGCTCCATTTGCCGGCCCTGGCTATGAACCAGGCACCAAGCTGCGACAAGAGTGGCTGGGCTGTGGTGGGTGCTGGGCGGGGCTTGGCTGAGGTTTTTGTTGGCTTTTCTCCTCTCTCTCTCTCTCTCCTCTCTCCTCTCTCTCTCTCTCTCTCTCTCTCTCCTCTCTCTCTCTCTCTCGCAAAAGTTAACTAATATTTTTTGTAAATTAAAGAGAAGGTATGAATGCAGGTAATAATGAAGAAACTTAAATTTTCCCCTTGTGTTTTGTTCGGCTTCTGGCGTTTTTCCTCATCCCCATTTTCGTTATGTGAAAGTTTACATCGTTATTAAGTTTTGTGAGTCAACTTTAAACTTTGCCATATAATTGCTGGACAGATGACGAACCTCTGACATTTGAATATGTCGCTTCTCGTCCTTATCATAGAATAGCAATTGAATCCTTAAACATCGAACCCCAAAACCATCAAACGAGGCCTTAAATGTAGTGTTTTGTCATATTCAGCTACCTTGAACCGTCAGTGTCTTTTCTGTACTTTACAACTATTCGATCCTGGAAAAATTTAAACCCTTTTCTCAACCCTCATATCGTGATTAGTACCTTAGATATTTCCTATATATCATTGAACATTTATTCAAATGTCTGTATCCTTTTTTTATCATTATTTATCCAGTTATTTGAAACAATGTGAATTTCCTGGAACTCAAAATCTTCACCTGAACCATTCAACCTGCCCTCAAAGTATCTGAACCATTAACTAAACGTTTAGACTCTTATTTCATCTCTCGAACTGTCATATGAACGACCTCATCGGGATTTGTGTTGATAGAGGCGAAGGAAGGGATGAAAAGGGTTTGGAGCAGGCAGCGTTAATGAAGAAAGTTAGTGGGAGAAGAGATGAAACGAGATGAGTGGAAGGAAGATGGTTGATGAAGAGGAGAGAAGATTGTGACTGAGTGGGTCAAGGAAGGATAGAGAAGAAGAGAGGTAAGACAGAGAGAAAGAGAGAGAGAGAGAGACATTAAATGAAAAATAGAGGAGGGAAGACAACAGATGAAGAAGATGAAAGGGAACAGATGGAGAAATCATAAGAAAGACCAACATGGTGAGAGAAAATAAGAGGTATAGTTAAAGGGAGAAAAATATACGATAAATGGAGAAAATAATGATACGAGAAGGATGCACGTTATTAGAAGGATACGGAATGTGGAGGGTGATACGGCGGAAGAGGAGGAACACATAGGAAGAACAGATACTAGGAGACCTATTGGTCTATAACGGGGGGATATACTGATCTACATACTAATAACTATCAAAATACAAGTAAGAGAACAAATTGGAAAAGGATACCAACCCCTTTAAAAAGATAGGAACATTGAAAGTTTCGTAGTTAAGAATGAGAAAATATGAAATAAGCTAACTAATACTGCCAATAAACTAAAACAATCCGGGGGATGTTATAATATAAACCCGCGGGGCAAAATCAAAACTTTTTTTTTTTTTTTTTCTTTTTTTTCTTTACATCTTACCTATATCCAGTGGTGACCCAGGCTCGGATGTAGGCTCTGAGGTTTCCCTTGAGGGCTGTGATGGCTGGCCCCGCCCGTGGTGGCGCAGGCAGGATTATTATAGTGACGCCTGTGATTAAGGCTCATGCCGCCCCCCTGTGTCCTCCGATGCACTCGCAAATCGAAGGTAGGTAATAGGCAGGGCATGTGGGTGATCTGGCCACTTGACGATACAGAAAGGTTTTGGTTTTCGTCGAGGATCGAACTCGGGTCACCGATAACGCCAGTCGGAGACGCTAACCCCTTTTGCTTACCGCCTCCCCTACTTTACAGTAAGCGTGCAGTCTGTTTTTAAAATGTAATTATTTTGCTGGCTTCTAAACATTAGCTGGAAATTTGTTCCATCAATTAACAACTCTAGTAACATCTAAATAAATATGTGATATATGATGAGTAT
>JACEEZ010004423.1:638524-648524 GCA_016584305.1 Chionoecetes opilio | reverse complement strand
AATACTGTACATAACAGTAACAGTGCTTATTTTATAAAAAGTTGCAAATGTTAACATACAATGAAAAATGAAAGAAATAGGCATGAATAGAATGTTTATTTAACATTATCATGTTTTTAGAAAGGATAAGGCTATAATTGTGTGCAGGTTAAGGTAAAAATTTACGTTTGTAGCTTTGTCTGGAGTGTCAACTTGAGGACTATCGCGTTTGATGCTCCAACAATAGTCAGCCATCATATGCACATCCCATCTACCCTGGTAACGTTCTTCCATAACCTTCAAATCTTGGTGAAATCGTTCACCTTGCTCGTCGCTAGCAGCACCAAGATTTTCCGGAAAGTTGGCAAGATGGCTATGCAAAAAATGTACTTTAATACTCATGTTGCAACCAAGCGCTTTGTAGCTCTCCAATAGTTTCTGAACAATTTCTGTGTAATTACTTGCACGTGTATTTCCAAGAAAGTTCTTGACGACGTCTTTGAATGATTTCCCAGCATTCTTTTCAAGGTCTGACATAGTACCGTTGAAATGTTCATCTTTGATGAGCTGTCGAATTTGTGGACCATCAAACACACCGGCCTTGATTTTTTCAATTGACAGTCCAGGAAATGCCAAGATGATGTACTTCAAACAGTCGCCATCAGTTGACAATGCTTTTACAAATTGTTTCATGAGACCTAGTTTTATGTGCAGAGGTGGGAATATTATTTTCTTCCTGTCAACAAGTGGCTCATGTACAATGTTAGGATCTCCAGGTTTAAGATCAGATCTCGGAGGCCAATTCGTCTGAACCCAATGCTTCTCTCGAGCTCTGCTATCCCACATACAGAGAAAGCAGGGATACTTTGTGTATCCACGTTGTTGACCAAGAAGGAAGGACACCATTTTAAGGTCAACACAGATGATCCAATTGTGTTTGTCATATTGCAATAACTCAATGACTCTCTTTACATCTCCATATTCTTCACGAAGACAGACCGAATGCCCAATAGGGACTGCGCCAAACAAATTGCCAAAACAAAAAAAGTTTTACTACAGCTCACAAGTGGAATTTTGCTTATCTGGAGGGTAAGCTGTGGAGAAAAAACTTGACGTGCTAGAAAAAAACTGACTACAGATTTGGAATCAGCATGCCAATTTTAGTCTAAATAAGCTCAAAAATCTACCTCAACAATTTTGTTTTCTTCAAATTGTTCCCCAGTGTTATTTACCTTCCTATATGCACGCTCTCTCTCTCTCTCTCTCTCTCTCTCTCTCTCTCTCTCTCTCTCTCTCTCTCTCTCTCTCTCTCTCTCTCTCTCTCTCTCTCTCTCTCTCTCTCTCTCTCTCTCTCTCTCTCTCTCTCTCTCTCTCTCTCTCTCTCTCTTTTTTTTTTTTTTTTTTTATTTAAACAACTGACATGGTATACATGGGGCTACAAATAGCAAAGAAGTTATTGAAGGCAATGGGTGGCAGAAGCTAAAGATGTCCCCTGTCCCGGGGACATCTATCTGAAAGCTATGCCTTATAGGATAGACTAAATATATAATGTTACAGACTGAGGGTCACTGTCCGTCACAGGCACTTTGCAAGCGCACTATTTACACGTACACTGTGTCACTGTGTCAATGTGTGTCACTATGTGTGTGTGTCACTATGTATCACTATTGACACGACACTGTGTTACGCCTTACGGGCACTAAGGCGGATGTAAGCGGCACCATCTGTGGGCCGCCACCTTCACCTGCTGGGTGTTCATGGCCACGACATCTACCTCAACCGTGAAGGTGTTCCACAGTGTCGCCGTGGCCCAAGTAAAGGCTCGCTGGCCCATCACGGTGTGGGTCCTCGGGGCCTCGAGGAGGAGATCACCTGACGCTACCGTCCTCGTAGCGCGCTCTGGCCTCCTCCACGGGACCCGAAGCCCTCTCTCTCTCTCTCCTCTCTTCTCTCTCTCTCTCTCCTCTCTCTCTCTCTTCCTCTCTCTCTCCTCTCTCTCTCTCTCTCATCTCTCTCTCTCTCTCTCTCTCTCCTCTCTCTCTCTCTCTCTCTCTCTCCTCTCTCTCTCTCTCTCTCTCTCCTCTCTCTCTCTCTCCTCTCTCTCTCTCTCTCTCCTCTCTCTCTCTCTCTCTCTCTCTCTCCTCTCTCTCTCTCTCTCTCTCTTCTCTCTCCTCTCTCCTCTCTCTTCTCTCTCTCTCCTCTCTCTCTCTCTCTCTCTCTCTCTCTCTCTCTCTCTCTCTCTCTCATAGTTCTTGTTTCTTTATGTTTGCTAATTTCATGCACTTGTTTTCTTACTTGCTTTATTTTCTCAAAGTGCGATGTTATTTTATGTGTGTGTGTGTGTGTGTGTGTGTGTGTGTGTGTGTGTGTGTGTGTGTGTGTGTGTGTGTGTGTGTGTGTGTGTGTGTGTGTGTGTGTGTGTGTGTGTGTGTGTGTGTGTGTGTGTGTGCGCGTGTGCGTGTGTGCGTGTGTGTGCGTGTGTGTATGTGTGTGTGTGTGTGTGTGTGTGTGTGTGTGTATGTGTGTGTGTGTGTGTGTGTGTGTGTGTGTGTGTGTTTGTCTGTGTGTGTGTATGTGTGTGTGTGTTTTTTTTTTTGTGTGTGTGTGTATGTGTGTGTGTGTGTGTGTGTGAGAGTGTGTGTGTGTGTGGTATCTTATTTTTACGATTTTTTCTGGCCCAACTTGTGTACATGTATGAACGTGCCAGTATGTATGTGTATATGTATTATGTATGAATGTATGTATGTATGTATGTATGTATGTATGTATGTATGTATGTATGTATGTATGTATGTATGTATGCCAAGTTGTGCTTGATGATTTAATTTAGTATTCATTATGTATGTTACTTTAAAACAAAATATTATATGATAAGGACACGTTTACATGATTTTTTTTTTAGCTTATAATGGGAAATTGGGCATAAATTAAGAGAAGAGAAAGAAATGCAATGAATCCTGCATTCACATTCTTACATGAGGGTCATAATTAATATTTTGATGCAATTATGCAAATAAGCTACAGGTTAATTAAGCTTTAAACTTATTTTTGCACCATTTACACAGCACACAAGATAAATATTTTGTACTGAAAGTGTATGGTTTTGATACAATACATTAATATTCGATGGTTTATCTTTGTCAGTGTGCGTGGCAACGTCTCCACTTTTGGGCAGAACACCTATGATTTCTGTACTCTCGTAATATTTCAACTAATAAAAGCAAATGATTAGTGAACATGTTGCCGGCTAAAGGTCTGTTCTCCTCTGAAGCAATTTAATGTGTGTACAAACTAGTGTGCTGTAAGACACTTCGAATGAAATTTTCTTCTGGCTGTCAGACCAGATGTGTTTCAATGACTAATAGTTATTGTCTGGCAACGTTTACCTCAGTTAATCTGGTATGGTATATTATTATAGATATTGATGATTACAAAAGTATAGTGTTTAGGCATATTTCACCAATAGTTTCCCTGGGAAATACTCAGGGCTTAAACGAGGCACTATGGAGGTCAGAAGGTTCGTGACCTGACCTCACGTTGCTGCCTATGATCTGACCTTTACTATTGACGACATAATGATTTGTTTGTCAGCCAAAACATGCTTTCGTATTAGCAGTCATTGTCTTTTTGTTTGTCTGTTTGTCGGTTGATCTCTCTCTCTCTCTCTCTCTCTCTCTCTCTCTCTCTCTCTCCTCTCTCCTCTCTCTCTCTCTCTCTCTCTCTCCTCTCTCTCTCTCTCTCTCTCTCTCTCTCTCTCTCTCATCAAATCTCACGTGCTCATCTAATTAAAACCTCCACCTTTTCATCTACCTAAGCTACGACCTCTAATTACGCTCATCTTTGCTTCATTAAACCATCGTGTGCCTCATTTAACCTAACATGTCCGCCATATTAACCCTGACGTGCTTATCTCTGTAGCTAAATAACATCCTCGGATAAAAAACACATAAAGTCTCACTATTTATGTACTTTAATACCCCTCCCTCCTTCCCTCTGGTATTTAATTCCACTACTTTGCTAAAATAAGCAGCCATCTTTTCCCATTTCCCTCCTGTTCCACCTTGCCTTCGTTGTTTTCAGAGCCTTTATTTCCTGCCGTCTTCTTTCTACCACCACCACCTACCCACTACCTCAACACCTACTAAGGTGTATTATCTCTCTCTCTCTCTCTCTCTCTCTCTCTCTCTCTCTCTCTCTCTCTCTCTCTCTCTCTCTCTCTCTCTCTCTCTCTCTCTCTCTCTCTCTCTCTCTCTCATATCACTAAACTAAACGATCTTCCAATGCCTCTTCTATATGTCCTCTCT
This sequence comes from Chionoecetes opilio, assembly GCA_016584305.1. Classification (NCBI taxonomy): domain Eukaryota; kingdom Metazoa; phylum Arthropoda; class Malacostraca; order Decapoda; family Majidae; genus Chionoecetes; species Chionoecetes opilio. Next base: position 644,241 of record JACEEZ010004423.1, on the reverse strand, counting down.
CCCATTTCCTCCTTACCTTTCTCTCCCCACTCCGTACACTAGGCACCTCAACCCTGTTATCTCAACACCCTCCTCTTCCTTCTTCTGTCCTCCCCGTACCCAGACCCAAAGACCCTACAAGCAGGATAGGAAAGCTGAGGCCCTAGCCTAAGCATACTATGTGATGTCTAACACGATCGCCATCTATTGTCATCCAATGTAACTGTTGATTGAGACTTATTCAAATCCATTTATTACTTCCTCTGATATCAATCAAGATTAACAATCTATGCCTTTTTAGCACATACACTCACACACATACGCAATAGAACTATAGACATTGAAAGCTGGGGTTGCCACACAACGCCAGTATTTCTATTTTTTCATGGGAAAAAAGTACTATTGCGGGCATTACTATAAGACCTTTTCTGCTGCTGTTTCGTTACATTAATATATGTAGATAATTTTCTCGCATGTTTTTAATGAAAATGGGACATATTAATCGTAGAATAAGCATTTGTCAAATGATTCACTGCGCCCCCACTATTCCTATTATTATAGTATGAAGGGCCAGCAATATACAACTTTTCCTACACAGAGATAACTTTCTTGATGTATACATATAATATATAAATGCAACTGACGAATACCAGCAAAGTATATAAGAAACATTAATGTGTACAGCAGTGTTTTGATGCCTGAGGTACGACACTTTCTTCAGACTACCACACGTGGCTTTAATCCCAAGCACCCCCTCCCTCCCTTGGTAGCCTCCCGTGCGTTTGTACGTCTGGCAGCGTATCTTCCTGATACGGTTTTCGAAGATTTCTATATACATATGCTATGCCACTTGGATCCGTAACTTTCTTACAGTCATACTTCACTTGTACAACAATATTGATGTACCTCATATTTATCACGGTCTTATTAATCATGTATAAGACATATACAAGTACTACAGATATTCATTCATATATACGAAGATTGTGATTAACATGGAGATTGAAGTGTATGGGATATGTATGTGAGTAATTCATGATACTATGAAAGTAACTTCATTACTGAGAGGGGCTCTAATGTGGAGTAAACGAAAAAACTATTTACGAAAAAATGAATAGTCACCCATGTTGCCCGCACGGGAAAACGGAAAAAATGTAAACATATCAGTACATGGGACCTCTGGCCTCTGCGTCTAAAGGCCTATTATACATTATAATATTATAACCTGAAATACAGTATTACGGGGTTGGGTAGATGGGGTAGGTAGATGCACTGCAGGCTTTTAAGATAGAGAACCGGGGATTAGACACTGGGGTCAGGGTAAGAGAAACTTGCGACACTAGGAGGAGTTTCAGAAGGCAGGGAACTAAAGTGATTCGTAAGAAGAGAGAGAGGAGGGGTTTAGTTAAAGATAAAGGGAAAATGGACAAAAAGAAGAGGAGTTGCTTGAAAGTTTACTATACAAATTGTAGGAATATTTTAAACAAGATATATTTCCTGTGAAGAATAAATAGTGTGGAGGATTTTGATATAATAACATTAACAGAAACGTGGTTGGATATGTCAGGAAAGGTATTTGATCCGGAGGTCGAGATAGCTGGGTATAAGTTATTTCACAAGGACAGGTTAAGCAGGCGAGGTGGAGGAGTTGCGCTTTATCCAAGAGATACATTGCAGTGTTGTGTTAAAATTGTTATGAAAACAGATGACAGCATAGAGTCTATATGGGTGGAGGTTACGGAGGGACTTGAGAAAATGGTTTTGGGTGTAGTGTATAGGCCTCCAAACTTATGTAAAGAGGATTCAGCTCCTATATGGCAATAAATAAACAAGGCTTGCAGATATATTCGACTATGCATGGTAGGAAATTTTAATAAAAGAAATATGGACTGGGATTTAATTGTAGGAGACAACGACGCAGAGGAATTGTTGATTATAATCCAGGATAACTTCCCAAGCCAGGCAATCAAGGAGCCTACTAGAATAGATAATATTATAGATTTATTACTGACAAACAGAGAAGATTTAGTTACAGAGGTGGAGGTTCGTGGACAGTTAGGAAATAGTGATCATTGTGAAATCAGGTTTTGCTTAAAATGGAAAGTTGGAAAAATAATTGTTAATAATCAAAGACTACCTGACTTCAGAAAGGCCAATTATGCAGGATTAAGAAGACACCTGGAAGGGATTAACTGGGGTGGTGGTATAGTGGGGAAGGAGTGTTCCAAGTTCAGCGCGGTGACAGCTGAAAAGGCCAATTATGCAGGATTAAGAAGACACCTGGAGGGGATTAACTGGGAGGGTGGGATAGAGGGGAAGGAGTGTTCCAAGGTCAGCGCGGTGACAGCTGGAAAGGCCAATTATGCAGGATTAAGAAGACACCTGGAGGGGATTAACTGGGAGGGTGGGATAGGGGAAGGATGTTCCAAGGCAGCGCGGTGAGCTGAAGGCCATATGCAGGATAGAGCATCTGAGGGATACGGGGGAGTAGTAAGGAATGTTCGGCACGCGGATACATTATTGCGTAGATAACAATTATAAGCAATTAACAGACAAACGATATTACTTATAGGGAGATAAGATCAAGGAAGAGTGACCCGAAATGGATGACCACTAGTTTAAAACACAACATTGGAGTAAAAAGAAACATGTACTTAAGGTTCAAGGCTGGATAGGAGAGCAAAGAACAGTATAACGTGATGGCGGGGACAGTGAAGAGATTTAGTTCTTAGTGAAGAGTTCTTAGCTACAAGAGTAGCTAAGAACAGCAACCCTAAGGGGTTCTATCAGCTAGACTACGCAGTTCAGTTTTGGTCTCCATATTACAGGATGGACATAGCCTTGTTAGCATAAGTGCAGTGAAGGATGACCAAAATGATTCAAGGGATGCATAACTTTAGTTATGAGAAGAGATTGAAGCTATTAAAGTTACACTCACTCGAGAGACGCAGAGTAATGGGCCATCTGATAGAAGCTTTTAAGTGGATAAAGGAATTTAATAAAGGAGAGGTAGGAAAAGCTCTTACGGCTATTAACCAGGGTAGAATAAGAAGTAACGGATTCAAACTGGAAAAGCGTAATTTAAAAAATGAATAGGGAAAACCTGGGTCACAAATAGGGTGGTGAATGATTGGAATGGACTCAGTAGACAGGTAGTTAGTGCGGAGTCATTAGGGAGCTTGAAAGATGGGCTGGATAGGTTCATGGATGGGGATGAAAGGTGGATGTAGGTAGTGTTATGGGCCTGTCACACCATAGCGTATGGCTTGAACGTATGCCGACGTATACAAAAAATAGTTCGAAAATTGTCAGAGTTCAAGAACTTCCAACTTCCCAACGAATTGCATCGGAAAAGTCGACATCGGTGTTGGAATGGACGTATCCATAGCGTATCCATAGCGTATTGAACGTATCCATAGCGTATGACTAATGTATTGATAGCGTATCACTAACTTATAACAAAGTTATGACAGCGTATCACAGCGTATGTGAGCGTATGACCAACGTATGCTTAACGTATTCGTAGCGAATGTCTGCCGTGTTCGACGTATCCTCAGCGTATCCTCGCCGTACAACGAACACGTGACGTATGCCACTGTAGAACGTATAAATACCGCGCCGATCTCAAGCACATAATTCCCGCCGATGTCATCAAGCAGTCAACATGCCTCCCAAGAAGAAGCAAGCAACCAGGGGCCGACGCCGAGGAGGAGGAAAAGGCAAGAAGGCCAAGATTAATGCTCCACCATCGTCTCCTTCACCATCAGACTCCTCCTCAAGACACTCCTCACCTGCTGGGTCTGAAGCTGAACCCATACCTGAAAGTACATATCAAACAAAGGATTTAATGAAACTGTAAATATAAATAAGCAGTTACACCAAATAGTTATCAATGAAACATTTTGAGATTATATTCTAAATACCTACCACCTACATCTGCCCAGATGAACTTGTAGTCGGCATCTACAAGCGCCAGAGAACGATGGAGTAGAACCCCTTGTAATTATAATACATGGAGCCACTTTTTGGAGGACACTTGCAGGCAACATGCTTCCCATCAAGTGCCCCTAGGGTATGGGGGAAGTTCCACTTGGCCATGAACTGGTCAGAAATGGTCTGCCATTCTTTCGGAGCGCTTGGACAGGTCATCACCTCGTCAAGGTACTCGTCTATGATTGCCTGGCACACTTCTCTCACCATGAATGACTGGGTGTTGTGAGGGACCCTCCAGCCACACTTCATGGAGGCATACTTGTTCCCTGAGGCAAGGTGACGTAGAGTCAGGGCAAGCTTCAGGCCAGGCTCGATCGGCTGCCTGTAGCAGGTATTCTGCTTTGTTATCCTGGGCCTCACTCTGGCTACAAGCTCGTCGAACATCTCTGGGGGCATCCTCATGAAATTGATGAAGGAGGCCTGGTCCTCGTTCCGGAGTTCCACCAGAAGCTGGTCGTACATGCCAAACTGTGGTCGCCTTGCGATCCATTGTCTGGTCCAGATCCGCCTCCGTTGCTCCCTTCTCCTTCTTCTCCTGTAGGCACGGAACTGCAAAACTGCCAACTGGTTCACATTCTGCTGATGCTGGAGAACGGCTGTCATGTAATTTTGTCGCAGCCTATCATCCGCCATGGTCTCTGATGATGATGGGTTGATGATGGGTTGATGATGGGTTGAAAACACGACAGACCATGAAGAAGTGAGGATGAGTTACTCAACGGACCCATATATATACTCAAACCCCCCCATAAGTTCCCAAAACGCCGAATGCTCGCTAGCTGTACGGCACATACGCTAGCTGTACTGTAGAAACAAATGATGTACGTTACACGATCGCCAGGCATAAGTTGTGCATAAGGTGGATACGTCAGAATACGTCGAGACTCGTTGGAGATACGTCAGACATAGGTTAGACATACGGCACATATACGTTATCAACTCGTTATCACTACGTTGGCTGTACGTTTCCCCGTCAGCCGACGTACATCAACGTATACCAACTTACGAGTAACGTACCTCTAACGTATGTCAGCGTATGTCAACGTATGTCTACCGTACCACGAACTTTCGGGGAACTTATGCACAACGTATTAAGCACACGTTCAGTACGCCGAGCAATCTTGAGCATGCTCAATAATTTTTCGCGGGCTCGACGTGTTCCTAATTTTCACAGCGTATCACAGCGTGCTCTTAACGTAAACGACGTATCCCCAACTTTTACCCCTAACTTATATCAACGTACACCAACATATTTTCGATATTTTGCATACGTTGGCATACGTTCAGGCGATATGCCATGGTGTGACAGGCCCTTTAGGTAACATGAACTACCACGTGTAGGTCTCACGGCCTCTTGTAGCTTCCTTATTTTCTTATGTTCTTATGTTCTTATTACTAGGTGGGATTTGAACCTGGGCTCGCGGAGCCGCAGCTGGCCACGCTACCCACTACACAACGGAATCGTACTGTCTTGTGAAGTGACAAATACATACATATACAGATACTACAATAAAACAACAAGCGCCAGTGCTGCCACCTAGCAGCTGTTCAAACACTTCACCCAATGGGCAGCACACTCAGAAACACCTGCTTTTCTATCTTGCGTGTAGGGTCTTTGCCCACACCCTTTCAGCTCTGCCTTCGGATCCCCAAGCCAAACTGAGCCTCCTTGTTAATCACACCGTCCATGTAGCAATGGTGTGTCAGCCTCCATGTACCCTACAGCCGCCACCACTGCTTCCACT
>JACEEZ010004423.1:626024-633524 GCA_016584305.1 Chionoecetes opilio | reverse complement strand
ATCGCGAAATATTTGACTTTCTCGAAATTACCAAAATGTCCATAAAATCACAAATATTGTAGTTACAAATTACATTTTGGTGCCCACGTGACAAGAATAACATGGCCTATTGTAATAAGAACAATTAATGCAGTAATTGGTACAAGTTTAGTCATGGAACGGCAAAAACCTAAAAAAAGGCGGAAAAATTACTTCGGTTTCGCCGACAACTTTCAACATAAATTAAAATAACTTCACTAATATACAACATACTGGTCAGTTTAACATATCAAAATCATCGTCTATTATTTCCCCATCTAATACAGTCAAACAATTGACATACATATATGATTATCATACACTAATTGTTACCAATGTAACCCACCCCCCTAGTGAAACTTTACTTACATCAAATACATACATTCGATAAAACTTAGTTTTACATTAAACTAGCCGCAAAGCCGCCCTCCGGGCGGCCTTTTTGGCTAGCTCCTGCGGAGGGCTATTGGTGTGATGGGTTGTAATAATATCAGAGACCAACCCATTCACTACCCATTACCCATCACCCCCCACCCATTTACTCACCCATTAGGGCAATGGTGGGCCTTCGGCCCACCAAACACAGACTCTCCAGATAGCCCCTTCTAACTTTCCTGAAATCATGGATGTAGAAATGTATGTATTCCCCCCACCCATTCACTCACCCATTACCCATCACCCCACACCCATTACCCATCACCCCACCCACATCATCACCCCACCCACAATTCACTCACCCATCACCCCACACCCATTACCCATCACCCCACCCATTCACTCACCCATTACCCTTACCCTACATCAAGGTTTCCTCAATTCTCGCAACCCACATATTTTTTTCACAATTCTCGCTAATAGGCTGCTAAAAAAAAACAAAAAGTGATCGGATCATCTCATAAGTGGGCGCTTAAAACCTTCCCCTGGTCGAGCTGGTTCCAAAACTGTGACATATGATGGGATTCCGCCACGGGGGGCGGCACCAATCGCGGACAGACATACATACAGACAGACAGACAGACAGACACACACACTTTCGCTTATGTTATTATAGATAGATTTTACCAGTTAATCATGGGCAGCTAGATACTACAACTTAGTATTGTTCAGTTGCCATTTGTAAACACTGTTTTGCTCCATATGTCATGTCATATATGTATATACTCCTGCGGAGGGCTATTGTTGGGCCTTCGGCCCACCAAACACAGACTCTCCAGATAGCCCCTTCTAGCTTTCCTGAAATCATGGATGTAGAAATGTATGTATTAACGCCAACCCATTCACATCACCCCCAACCCATTCACTCACCCATTACCCATCACCCCCCACCCATTCACTCACCCATTAGGGCTATTGGTGGGCCTTCGGCCCACCAAACACAGACTCTCCAGATAGCCCCTTCTAACTTTCCTGAAATAATAGATGTAGAAATGTATGTATTCCCCCCACCCATTCACTCACCCATTACCCATCACTCCCCACCCATTCACTCACCCATTACCCATCACCACACACCCATTAACTCACCCATTACCCTTCACCCCCCACGTATTCCCTCACCCATCACCCATCACCCCCAACCCATCACCCCCCACCCATTCACTCACCCATCACCCCACACCCATTACCATCACCCCACCCATTCACTCACCCATTACCCATCACCCTACATCAAGGTTTCCTCAATTCTCGCAACCCACATTTTTTTTCACAATTCTCGCTAATAGGCTGCAAAAAAGAAAGAAATAAAAAGTGATCGGATCATCTCATAGATGGGCTTAAAACCTTTCCCTGGTCGAGCTGGTTCCAAAACTGTGACATATGATGGGATTCCGCCACGGGGGGCGGCACCTATCGCGGACAGACATACAGACATACAGACAGACAGACAAACAGACACACACACTTTCGCTTATATTATTATAGATATATTTTATATATATATGTTTGTTTCTCATACAATACTGTATTGCTCATGTGTATCGCTAACCTGTATACGATGTCAATTAACACTACTTTCCTTCTCCTTAGATGCATCGGTGATAGTGATAGTGTAGATGGTATGTCAGTGACCTAACATTCTGTGTGGTACATCCGTAGTTCTTTCTGGTGGTGGAATATAACTGAACTAACTTGTCCATGGCTAGCACGAGGAAACGAAAAAGTGACAAAATATCAGCCAGATCTGAAAACCCTAAATGCCCATCATGTATCGTACACGCAATAGACATCCGAGACTATGGTCCCTTGACATCTTTGAGAAATGTGAGAGGAAACCCAGATGAAAAATTTGCATATCTACATGAAATCCGTGAAAATCGAATGGCTGAACCTCTCAATTCACCTCGCCGTATGGAAGAAGTGTGTGCTCAGATACCAGAGACTCTCGAAGGCGTTGACTTGGAGATGATAGGATACCACAGACCATGTTACCAGCGCTTCACAGCAAACTTACATCGCTTGAATTCGACCGTAGCATCTATGTCCACGAAGCATCACTCTCCGCGCAAACTGTCATCTGCTGAGAGTTCCCAACTATTCCCACCTGAATGTATGTTCTGCAAGAAGTTTGAAAAAAGGTATCTGGAAAAACCGAGAGACCCATCAAATTCCTATCATGGAAACACAAAAAGCCTGCTTGGAAAAGCATCGAGTCCCAGGCCCTTGAACTGGGAAAGACTCGTCTATACCGACAGGTGAAAGGAAAGGACTTATTTGCCGTTGAAGCACAGTTCCATTCCGAATGCAGAATGTCCTTTACCACGGAATATCGAAATCACATCCGGGCACAGGAGCGAGAGGAGAACCGTAACGTTGACACTGATCAGGCCCATAGTTAGGGCTGCTGCCCATAACGCAGCCTTCAACTTGGGGTCAGGATTTGACTCTCAGTTATTTGTAATTATACCAAATGTCAATTACTCACTTCTACTGACAGCGTACCTAGCTGCCCTACATCACTTGTTAAAGTTTAATAGAAAGGAAACATTGTTTTCAGATTTTTCTCGAATGTTTGTATTTGACAACATAAAGTTTCATTAGGGGGGTGAGTAACATTGGTAACAATTAATGTATGATAGTCATATATGTATGTCAATTGTTTGACTGCATTAGATGGGGGAATAATAGACGATGATTTTAATATGCTAAACTGACCAGTATGTTGTATATTCGTGAAGTTATTGTCATTTATGTTGAAAGTTGTCGGGGAAACCGAAGTAATTTTTCCGCCTTTTTTTAGGTTTTTGCCGTTCCATGACTAAACTTGTACCAATTACTGCATTAATTGTTCTTATTACAATAGGCCATGTTATTCTTGTCACGTGAGCACCAAAATTCAATTTGTAACTACATTATTTGTGATTTTATGGACATTTTGGTAATTCCGAGAGACAAATATTTCGCAATCGACGAAATCCAAGATACGAACCACATGGGACATTAGTTGACAGTGTTAACATTGATTTTTGTTTTCTAGACATATTTGTGCATCTAAAAAAGTAGGTCTCATTAGATTGTCCATGGGGTGCACGTGGGGTCCACTGGACTACTAGACTAAGCACTTCTCCTGCCACAGTGGTCATGTCAACCCTACATCACAACACAACACTACAATATAATAAGTAACACTACAGTACCGCTCATCATTATCATCATTATCATCACAACACATATAATAAGCGGAGTGGGCGGAGGGCCAACCATCACGTCCCTCCATATGATAAAATAGCTTACTGGCGCTATAGGCTTCAATGTAAAGAAAAAAAATATTACGTTCCACACGCTACATAAAACGCCTTGAAACACATCCCCAACATAATGTAGCTTACATGAGCAACACAAAACGAAACAAGGCATGTAAGTTTATGATTAAAGATAAAAGCAAGCGGAATAGTAAGAGCATACGGAATAGAAGACGTGAGTCTTTAGTGGTTTTGTGGTGGAATATCAGAAGTGGTGGAGACTAGTTAAGTGTTGTGAGTTGAGAAGATGACGAATTTGGGAGTCTTACAAGGACTTTGCTTGGTTAAGGGAGTGTTAGAAGAAGGTCTCGTTAGCTGGTGGCCGCTGTTGATTGGTGGTAATATTTCATTCATTCATTCCAAGTGCAGAGTATTGTTGTGGATACATTTTTAGGACTTGTTTTCAAGATAATTCAAGGGGATATGCTCTTCGATTTAGAAAATATTTGATTTACTTTGATTTGATTTATTTATTGCCATTGTATAAAGTATACATAAATATATAATAGATAGATATATTTCTTTTACGTATATGGCCTATAGTCTGCAGAGCCATATATGGTTCCTTAGCAGACATAATTCAGATATAATCTAAGCTACTAACGTTACTTTACAATTTTTATAGTTATATAAAATTATATAAAAAAAAATTGTTACCTATTACATCTTCAACACCAGAAAAACAAATGTATATAGCCAAAGACTACTCTATACTGGACTTGCTACTCATTTTGGGCTGTTTCCAGTGGAGGCCAGTTTTGCGATTCCTGCCATTTTCGAACATCACTCCCTTTTCCCTTCCTATGGTTTATCAGTATATATGATATACCGTTATCTTCGTAAATGTTTGTTCTATAATATTATCAAATTCAAATAAAAAACAGTAAAATGCAATAAAGAAATGCCATTATGAGAGAGCTAAGAAATATGCATGAACTTAATATTCACTTGAACTCATTGCCATTTAATATTTTGCGAGAAAACATTTTAGATGCTAGGGATAGAAAGAAGCGGATTTTCATTAGCTTTCCATTGCTATATTTCGTTTTCTGATAAATTAATCATAACCATGCATAAATTAGCGTTAACTAAAAAAATAACATCATCTATCGGGATAATTACCCGATGGATGATGTTATTTATTTAGTTAACGCTAATTTATGCATGGTTCTAATTCATTTATCAGAAAATGAAATATATCAATGGAAAACTAATTAAATTCCGCTTCTATTGATATGTTGCATGTAAAAAGTCTTCACGCAAAATATCAAATTGCGATGAGTTTAAATGAATATAAGTTCATGCATATTTCTTCAGAGTCTCATAATGGAATTTCTTTAGTGTATTTTACAGTTTTTTATTTGTTAATATTATAGAACAAACATTCACGAAGATAACAGTGTATCATTTATACTGATATGCCATAGTCTACTGTATTCATGGAACACATTTTTACTTGCCGATACGATTGATGATGTTATTTTTTTAGTTAACGCTAATTTAGGCATGGTGGTAATTCATTTATCAGAAAACGAAATATATCAATGGAAAGCTAATGAAAATCCGCTTCTTTCTATCGCTAGCATCTAAAATGTTTTCTCGCAAAATATTAAATGGCGAAGAGTTTAAGTATATATTGAGGTCATGCATATTTCTTCACTCTCTCATAATGGCATTTCTTTAGTGTATTTTACTGTTTTTTATTTGATAATATTATAGAACAGACAGTTACGAAGATAACGGTATATCATATATACTGATAAACCTTAGGAAGGGAAATAGGGGTGATGTTCTAAAATGGCAGGAATCGCAAAACTGGCCTCCACTGGTCATGGGCGGGTTGGCGCGGGGCACGAGTAGCAAGTCCAGTATACAGTAGTCTTTGATATAGCATATAATCAAGATGTAACACCTAACACTTAGAATACACTATTAGTAAATACATATATTACACACAACACACACACACACACACACACACACACACACACACACACACACACACACACACACACACACACACACACACACACACACACACACACACAACGTACACATAAATAAATCCACATACATGTAAGCGAACACGAACATACATACATATACGTACATAAACGCATACATCACAGAGATACTCCCACACGTATAACCTGCATACATGCACATGTATGTAGATACATACAAACATAGATACATACATACATACATTACACGTACAATTATCATTATAAAGAAAACAGGAGGTTTTTTAGTTGTTTTTAAAAAGAATGTAGATTTGTTATACATTTGAGTGTGTCTGGCAGCGAGTTCCACAGTTTGGGTCCGGCACACAGTATGCTGTTATGGAATAGAGTGGTGCGTGCTTGAGGGCAAACCAGGTTGATAAGGTTTGACCTTGTGCTGTATGTATGTTGAGTGCATAAGAAAATTGGACAATTAGGAAGCTGTATGTGCAGTCATTTAAATATTGAGAATAACATAAAATATTTAATTAATGACAGAAAAGTTAGAAGATGAATATTTGCAAATAGGTCTACTGTGTGATCATATTTACCTTTAAAACACATAGTTCTTATAACTCTTTTTTGAGCAACCAAGACATCATTTAAGTAGGAAGACCAGGTACATCCCCAGCTAGACAATATATAAGAAAATTATGAGGGTAGCATAAGGTATAATACACATTTAAAAGTACTTTATGTGTCAACTTTTTCTCACTCTACGTATATAATATCCCACATACTTTTGATAATTTCTACTGATTTTATTTGTGTTTTCCAATTTAGATGTTGATCTACAAACACTCCTAAGAATTTTACTTGTTCCACTTGTTGAATTATTTCATTATCTAAAATTACTGGAGGAAATTCACTATTGAAATTCATATTGGTGAAACTAGTGATTTTAAATTAAGATTTCGCATATTTAAGGAAGTTTTTGTTATGAATTTTAATTGTGACAAAGTGTAATTTGTTTCAAAGGAATTTACTTCATAATGGCCTGAGGTTTTGGCTAAATGATTCAATGTTCGAGAAAAGGTACGTCGTTTTTAGGTTTCAATGGCTATTTTGCTTCAGGGAGCGGAGGTCTTTGGAAGGGTTTCATATCTCAGTGGTGCTTAACATGCCAAAAGGTGGTGACCGTAATACAAACCATTATTTTCGTGGTCTTAAAGAGATTCAAAAAATGTGTAGAGAAAACTAATTGCTAAGATAAAATCGATGACACAGGAGCTTCCCCGCAAGATGTAAGACTAGCTGAGTGACTATCTTCCCGAATGTCCGACTGACTGATTTGCTGACTGGCTAACTTCCTGACTTCTTAATCGGCTGACTAGTTAGGATGAGGGAATAACCGAGTGAGTCAAGGATAAGATTAGCGATTCCCTCACTGTCTGGCTGCTGAAAAGTGTGATGTGCGGCAAGAGGCAACGTGTTTCCCCTGAGTCATATTTGTATCACAGCCACGCTCCAAACCGGGACAAACAGAAAATAATAATAAAAATAAGAAAAAAATCAGGTTATTAAGATTTTGTGTGTGTGTGTGTGTGTGTGTGTGTGTGTGTGTGTGTGTGTGTGTGTGTGTGTGTGTGTGTGTGTGTGTGTGTGTGTGTGTGTGTGTGTGTGTGTGTGTGTGTGTGTGTGTGTGTGTGTGTGTGTGTGTGTGTGTGTGTGTGTGTGTAGGCGCGCGTGTGCTATGTATATTGGAGGCACACACGGTCTGGTGGAAGCCTTACACATCG
>JACEEZ010004423.1:603524-621024 GCA_016584305.1 Chionoecetes opilio | reverse complement strand
AGGTTACAATGTACAATGTCCACACATACAGTATAGAGGGAAGTAATGTACGGCAAAGTTGGACATTATGAAACACTTTTGTAAGCGAAATAAAAAAAATGATATGAATGCTAAACTTTACCATCAAGGCTTAGGTTGCAATATCACTGACTAGGCAGAATGTACACTGATTGTAAGGCTTACAAGGCTCTGCTCCGTTACACAACTTGTTTTATCAACTTATATCAAAAGCAGAAGAGATCAAATCCATGAATGACATGATTCAGTATTAAATAATCCTTCACGCCTTGATTACTGTGAAAACAATAAAAAGAGGCAAATTAATAGCGTCACACCCCAACAAAAACTGCTTTTCTCTCATAAAAATGGTCGTATTAGGCTGCAGGCAATATATAGTTTGCTTATTTACTGCTATGAACTTTTTCTCTGTGAATATAAAGTTGAATTTTAAACCTACCTTCATGGAGACAAAAATAATTAATTAATTTGATCAAAGTCATGGCAGTAGTAGAAATAGCAGCTGTAGTAGTAGCAGTACTAATATTAATTATAATAATGGCACATAGTGGTAGAAATCAGTAAAAGTTGTCCCTTAGACTCCATCCGGTAGGAGAGTAAAAGCTATTTCAATAATCTATTTGGCTGTTATCTTTCTCTTGGGACTTGAGGAGACGGCCCCCGTAGCGAGCTAATGGGGTCTTGGTAATGGAATCTCCCTCTCTCTCCTCTCTCTTTCTCACGTACTACATTTTTTTTGTTGCACATGTTTCATGCACCACTACATTACTACTACTGCTATTACTACCCTTACTGCTACTACTACGTACTACAAATATAATAAAAGAACAATGATAATGACAATGATAGTAATACATAAGGATAATGATAATGAAGTAGAACTGATACTGATAATAAAAAAAAATACGAAGCAAACATCCTAACCTTGTGTGCGAGTGTCAGCCAGGGCTGCCAAGATCCACGATTGTTATATATTTTCTAAAGCACTCATTGAATTACTCTGTTAAACACATAAGTAATTATTCTTTCGGCGATAAGATGACATTCTCAACAATATATTTTTGTTTCACTGATGATTACTTTGATACCATATATGTGAAAACTAGAGATGTAGAGGTTACACGTGTATTATTTCCTTGAAACCAGAAATCAGTTTGGGTTCAGGATTTCTTATTTGTACAATTGCAATTTACGGAATTATTGACGCTGTTAATTAAATGGCCAAAGGTTATGTGCTACATCACATGAAACAGCAGGTACAGCATCTGAGGATGACAGGGCAGCAATTAGGAGCTGTCTGCTATATGCATAAATGAGTATAATGTATGTGTATGCATGCATGGCAAATAGATTGTTATATTACACTTAAATCATATGATCCTGAAATTGCAGGGAGAGAGAAAAAGAAGACAAACAAACAGGAAGCAGGAAGTACAGGAGCAGGCAACCGCCTGGCGGGCAGGCACGCGGTAAGGTTGCTTGTCCTGCGGCGGCCACTCATTCCTCCGCCGAGAGCCAGTGTTGATAGTCGGTTAGTGCGTGGCTTGTTTTACCGAACTTTTTAGTGATTTCCAAACAACATAGGGTGCCCTCAACGTGCTTAAGTGCAAAGGTATGTGTTACAGTCTATATAAAGTTATTCATTGGCATATAAACCTTTTTGTTATGGAGAAAAGTGAGGAAATATGAGGTGGGCGTCATGGGTGGCGGAGTGTTTGCGGGAGAGATGTATGATGTTGTGATACATGCTGAGGATATTAGGCCAGAGATGTTACTTTTACTTAATTCGTAGCCACAAGGCTTATTGGGAGTGATAATTGCCTGTCATGGTTGTATAATAACAGGAGTGGCCTAATCTCATCAAAGGTGTGTGGAGGAAGGAAAGAGGGAAGGAGGCGGGGACGCCGACCGGAGGAACCATGAGTGTCAGCTGCCCATTTTCTGTGGTCGTAATAATTTTATGGACTACTTCTTTAATATATTTGACACATAACCTGCATGTTATTGTTTTTTGGTACTTTTTACAGACCATAAGTATGCATTTGGTGTTGATGTGTTAATACTACGCTTAATACTACTTAGATTGTGGTGGAAGGGGCCCGTGCGAGGCTAGTAGTAATGTCAACTAGCCTATTATGCCCTTGTTTCCCCGCATATTACATCATGTCTCCTATCTCGCCCATTTCTATATTCCACGTTAATGTTTCCCTCCCTGACATCCTTTCTTTTCATCTATACATACCTTTTCACTGCAACATTTACTACCCAATTCAAACCTAGGTCGAAAAATCCTTCACGTTTTTCCAGCAAAACCATCTCCATCAAATACATTTACGTCAGGTGTTTACATTTAACAACTTATCTTTGATCTTTTGTCAATGGTAAGGGTTAAATGGTACAGTTATAGAGTCCTTTTTGACTGCTTGATCTCTTGCTGAAGCTCGAGAAGACTGCTAAATACTGATAACAGCAGCACTCTCCGCCATAATATCCCTTATTTCTTCGCTCCCTCCCCTCTCCCTCTCGCTCCGTCCCGTCCTCCTCTAACTCCATGTCAGGGAGAACAAACCACGTTAATTTACCAAGTAATTAGGGAAATGGAATAAAGTAATTAACTACAAATAATTTTTCACACATCAGACTTGTGGAATTGTATTGCAGGAGAGAGAGAGAGAGAGAGAGAGAGAGAGAGAGAGAGAGAGAGAGAGAGAGAGAGAGAGAGAGAGAGAGAGAGAGAGAGAGAAAAAAAAAATTGTGTACTTTATAAGTTAAGCATTAGATCATTTGTTAAGTCCAGTCTCTTTATCATGGTTACAACTTACGGGTATCTATAAATACTACAGACTTGTTTTCGAACTTACGGGAAAATGAACTAACGCCAAACACTCGCATAACATACCATTAACTGTTGCGCTGTTGTGATGCACTGTCAATTGTTATAGAAAATGTAAGGCACTAGAACTAGGAAATTGTTAACCATAACTTTTACAACGTTAATTCATTAATTTGCAACATGAACTAAGGATTTTCATAATTAAGATACTGAGTTGCATAACATAGATTCACAGATGACAGGTTTCTTTGGGATATATACTTAGGTAACCAAATTAACACGAGGAAGGTGTCAAGTGGGATCAGGTGGGACGTTGTGGCAAGGGTTGCGAATCAGTTTTATGCTTACATCAACTCTGCCACAAAACTATTTTAATAACATCACAATATATCACTTAAGTGCACTGTCCTTGAGATTACATGTTCAAGGAGAGGGGCGAAATGAAAAGAGGTAATGAGGCTCATGAGGCGGACTGTTTCAGGTGATTGTGACAAGGCCAGTTATGGTGCATACTTATCACCTCAAAAGCTAACTTTTCGTGCCTTTCCTCGGGCGATACTCAAATTCCGACAGATAAAGGCGGTCCCACCTTGGTCTATTAAAGAATGGTCGACCGACGCGCAGATCTTGACTACTTCACTTTGGGGAATCTCTCTCTCTCTCTCTCTCTCTCTCTCTCTCTCTCTCTCTCTCTCTCTCTCTCTCTCTCTCTCTCTCTCTCTCTCTCTCTCTCTCTCTCTCATCTCTCCCTTTCTCCAAATTTCATCTGGAACTAAGTTATTTTTCTCTGTAGCCAATGTACTCTCTCCTCTCTCTCTCATCTCTCTCTCTCTCTCTCTTCTCTTCCTCTCTCTCTCTCTCTCTCTTCTCTCTCTCTCCTCTCTCCTCTCTCTCTCTTCTCTCTCTCTCTCGTCATCTCTCCTTATATATTATATATATTATATATAATATATATATATTATATATAATATATAATATATACATCACACAGGTGTCCCTAAAGTCTGGACACATAGGAAATTTCATTAACTATAATTTAATTTTCACCACCACCATCCGATGGTGACCATCAATCAACCACCGATGGTGGTTGAGGTGATGGTGGTTGAGGTGGTGGTGGTGGTTGAGGTGGTGATTGTGGTTGAGGGTAGTGATGGTGGTTGAGGTGGTGATTGTGGTTGAGGTGGTGGTGGTGGTGGTGATGGTGGTGGTGGTGGTAATGGTGGTGGTGGTGTTGATGGTGGTGGTGATGGTGGTGGTGATGGTGGTGGTGTTGGTGGTATTGATGGTGGTGTTGAAGGTGGTGTTGATGGAGGTGTTGGTGGTGTTGGTGGTGTTGATGGTGGTGTTGAAGGTGGTGTTGATGGTGGTGTTGAAGGTGGTGTTGATGGTGGTGTTGAAGGTGGTGTTGACTGTTAATGGTGGTGTTGATGGTGGTGTTGAAGGTGGTGTTGATGGTGGTGTTGATGGTGGTGTTGATGGTAGTGTTGAAGGTGGTGATGGTGGTGGTGTTGACTATAACAATAATAATCTATAATAATATAAGCGAAAGTGTGTCTGTCTGTCTGTCTGCCTGTCTGCCTGTCTGTCTGTGTGTGTGTGTGTGGTATAGGTTCCGGCCCCCGTGGCGCAATCACCTCATATGGCACATTTTTGGAACCGGGTTGACCAGGGGAAGGTTTTAAGCCCACTTATGAGATGATTCGATCACTTTTTTTTTTTTTTTTTTTAGCAGCCTATTAGCGATAATTGTGAAAAAAAAGTGGGTTGCGAGAATTGAGGAAACCTTGATGTAGGGTGATGGGTAATGGGTGAGTGAATGGGTGGGGTGATAGGTAATGGGTGTGGGGTGATGGGTGAGTGAATGGGGGGGGGGTGATGGGTTGGGGGTGAAGGGTGATGGGTGAGGGAATAGGTGGGGGGTGATGGGTAATCTACCTATAATAATATAAGCGAAAATGTGTCTGTCTGTCTGTCTGTGTGTGTGTGTGTGTGTGTGTGTGGTATAGGTTCCGCCCCCCGTGGCGCAATCACCTCATATGGCACATTTTTGGAACCGGGTTGACCAAGGGAAGGTTTTAAGCCCACTTATGAGATGATTCGATCACTTTTTTCTTTCTTTTTTTAGCAGCCTATTAGCGATAATTATGAAAAAAAAGTGGGTTGCGAGAATTAGAGAGAACTGCAACTCCGAAATGCCAGTGGTCGCTGGCAGTTTTAACTCACAATTTGGTGAAAAGTTGGTCAACTTGAAAGAAAAATATGGGCTTATTCCACTGCACTTAAAACACACAAGTATAATATTAAGAACGATTTTTTTCTATATGTATATTGTATAGAAGCCTGATTCTGTAAAACATTGTATATAACCAAATAACCAAGTAGGTTATAGTTGAGGAGGCGAGGTAAATGTTACTCTATGATATTATATAGTCAATAACGTATGTTTAGAAGTTATCTATACCTAGGCAGTCATATGTTCCTGTTATTATTATGTATCAATCAGATAGAAAGCCTGGAAGTGCAATGAGTCGACGCGTGAAGTGGCAATGTTTTGATTCAATCTCCCCGCCACAATCTCCCCGCCCACCACTCCCCGCCGCGGCGTGTCGCCTCCACAATTATAACCTACATCGTCGCAGCAACAAGCCGATTTCGGCATTCTGTATTCTTCGTTTTTCCAAGGCATTGCTTATTGTATTTTGACAAGCGTTTGCCAGACGCAGCAGTACTGTCTTAGAAAACAGTGTGAACATCGCCCAAATTTTACATGCCACAATATACATGTAAAAAATATTATAGCTTTGCTACTCGAGGCGAGTAATTTGCATTAAATTGCTATTATAGAACGTTCCATCGTAATGCATGTCATCCATATAATTAGTAGAACAACCGAAGAACTATATTTTTGGTATTCAGATGCGGTGCATCAATGTTTATCGCGAAATTAATTTATGAAAAATATTAGTCGCGGAGCCAAAACACAGTAGACCAACCTTTGAGTTAAAACTGCCAGCGACCACTGTCATTTCTCGAGTTTCAGATCATTGGAATTCTCGCAACCCACTTTTTTTTCACAATTCTCGCTAATAGGCTGCTAAAAAAAGAGAAAAAAAATGATCGGATCATCTCATAAATAGGCTTAAAACCTTCCCCTGCTCGAGCCGGTTCCAAAAATGTGCCATATGAGGGATTCCGCCACAGGGGCGGCACCTGGAGCGGACACACACACCACACACACACACACACACTTTCGCTTATATTATTATTATATATATATATATATATATATATATATATATATGTATATGTATATATATATATATATATGTATATATATATATATATATATATATATATATATATATATATATATCATATATATATATATATATATATATATATAAAATGTATATATATAGATTATATATAATATATATATATATATATATGATATATATATATTATATATATATATATATATATAATATATATATATATATATATAATATATTATATATATATATATATATTCCAACATTTTTGCGTGTCCTGCGTCTTGTGCGTATTGGGATCATTTCAACTTTTGGTTTGAAATGTCAATATGAAAGGGCGTCGAATATTCTGTTTAATCATTACTTTCTCCTTGCAACCCTTCATTCCTTCTTTTATTAAATGTTCATATTTGTACTTATTCCTTTTTCATCTTTCCCGCCCACTGTGTTTCCTTCTTCTCTTTTACCATCCTCTCCTTTTCTCTCATCCATTTATATCTCTTATTTTATTTCTGCCCATCTCTTATATATACCTTACTCCTCTCCTCTCCTTCCCTTCTCTTGTCATGCAGTGCCGTCATAGTTTGATTTTCTTTGTTTTCTTTTCTCTCATTCTATTTTGTGTTGTGAATTACTTTTCTTCAAATTCGTCCTTTCTCTTTTTCCCGTTGTGATCTGACAGACTGACGTATTTTCTCTATATATATACATTTTACTCTGTTGTGTTTTTATTATTACTATTACTGCTAGTGGCATTCTCATACATTTCTAAAAAGAGAGAGAGAGAGAGAGAGAGAGAGAGAGAGAGAGAGAGAGAGAGAGAGAGAGAGAGAGAGAGAGAGAGAGAGAGAGAGAGAGAGAGAGAGAGAGAGATCATAGGTTCTATTATGTATGCGAATTCTACACAATAGAAGCGATTTTTTGCATGACTGACGTGTTTATTTGTTGTTTTCATGTTGACTGGCGGTGATGATGAGGCTGATGATGGTGGCGTGTGTGTGGTATTCATGGTGGTGTGTGTGTGTGTGTGTGTGAGTGTGTGTGTGTGTGTGGTGATGATGATGGGTGGCACGGCGGCTTTGTTGACTTAGGATTGAGAGGGGAAGGGACATTAGTTTCGTGTGTGTGTGTGCTACTTTGATTTTCACATTTTTTTTTCTCAATGTGGTTGGTCTTTCGTTATTGATTTTCTTTTCTTTTAATAATCTAATGGCTTGATTGTATTTTGAGTTTTTCTCTTTCGTTCTTTTTATTGGTTTCATGCTTGTTTCAGGTTGTTTCTTTATACTCTCTTCTATTATGTTATCTCCTCTTTCTTCCGTCTCCCCCATTTCATATCGACCTCTTCCTCCTCTTCTTCTTCTATTCCTATTTGTGTTCTATTGTTGTTTTATCTGCCTCTGTCCTCCCTTCATCCTCTCCCCCTCACGTAAAATTTGATTATCCACATCCTACCCCCTTATGTTCATTTTTTTCTCTTTCCTCCCTCCCCTTTCCCCATTTTCCTCCTTTCTCTGGAGAGGAGTTGAGGATACACGGACGATAAAGTTAGCCAAGAAGTGTACCCGAGAGAGAGAGAGAGAGAGAAGAAAAAAAAAAGAGAGAGAAAGAGAGTTTAATTTTAATGGGAAAATATGACTGAAAATCTGGAGGAGATGGAAAGGGAAAATTATAGGCCTGACGATTGAAGTTGATATGATGTTGAAGGGGAAAGTTTGAGAGGGTATATGTTTGCTGTGGAGGGAAGGAGTGGAAGGGGATAAATGTAGTGGTGAGGGGAATTGACAAAAGGGGATAGAAAAGTATTATTGGGCATATTAATATTTGCAAACTCTGACCTTTTTTACTACTATTTTGTTTTCCATATTTGGTGCATGTGATTGGTGATGAGTGTGAATTGTGTGTTTTTAGGCTTCTATTTTTGTTCTCGTTAAAATTTGTTGGAAAATTGGTAAAGAGGTTTAGGTGAGAAATTTAATTAGCTTGTAAGAAAGGCATGTTAAAGGGTGACGTGAAGCAGATTCAAGATTTTGGAATATAGGTCATGGTTAACATTGATGTTTCGAAAGTCGTATTCCTCTATAGTCCGTCGTTTACGTCGTTTAACCTTTGCGTCGCCTTAAAATAACACGAAGTTGACCGCCGATAAAGAAGGACTGCATTACCTTGATGAGGTTTATCTATTTCTTATCACTTTTGCAGACTTACGTAATTCGAATATTCTACTGGACGCTGATTTACTGCTTGCTTAACCCCAGCTCTGGCTACGGTCTCTCACCCACCCAGTGTCATACAGCAATACCCAGTTTCAGTGCAATGCATATCAACACTCTGAATATAAGAATATAATAATCTTTAACGTTAAAGTTAAGTGTCATCATGTCTCCCACTGGGGTCTCGCTCTCTATACTTCTCAGGGGTGTGAAGAGGCTGATCTCGCAATGACGCGGAATTCCTCAACCGTGCAATAAATTATGAATAACTCAATAAACACTTACACACCGTCTGCGTAACATTGATAACAGGTTTGTAACTTGAGACGAACAAGTAAGCGGAGGTGTTGGACATGAATATTCAAGAGGAGGAAGTAGGAGAGCAGATGGAAGTGGTAGTGGTGGTGACAGCGACACAAAGAGAGAGAGAGAGAGAGAGAGAGAGAGAGAGAGAGAGAGAGAGAGATTTTTAATTTCAATATTTATCGGAGCCTCATTATATCATCAAGTACATTATTAACTAAAAGATAAATTTCAGAACTTTATAGCGTAATCATTTGTAATGTCAAATAATAATCCAAGTTTTTCGAAAGAAAACATCTCAAAATTATTGGTTCACATGGTTTTGTAGAAATAAATAAGTTATTTTCTGTCACAAGATCTACTTTTGAGTTTTGAATATCCTATCCTATTAGTCTAGCAGTCCAGTGGACCCCACGTGCACCCCCTGGATAATCTAATGAGACCTACTTTTTTAGATGCACAAATATGTCTAGAAAGCAAAAATCAATATTAACACTGTCAACTAATATCCCATGGGGTTCGTATAGCGGCCATCGTCGATCGCGAAACATTTGACTTTCTCGAAATTACCAAAATGTCCATAAAATCACAAAGAATGTAGTTAACATTTTTATTTTGTTGCCCACGTGACATGAATAACATGGCCTATTGTAATAAGAAAATTAATGCAGTAATTGGTACAAGTTTAGTCATGGAGCGGCAAAAACCTAAAAAAAGGCGGAAAAATTGCTTCGGTTTCGCAGACCACTTTCAACATAAATGACAATAACTTCACTAATATACAACATACTGGTCAGTTTAACATATCATAATCATCGTCTATTATTCCCCCATGCACGTGGGGTTCACTGGACTACTAGATTATATTCCTATATTTGTAACCGATAGATATACCCCTACCCACCTTCCCCTTTTTCTTGTTTTTTCTCGTGTAATTGGGCGATGTTGTCTAACTTAGGTGAAGACGAAGTTGAGGTGGAAAGGGAAGGCGAGATGTCGATGAAGCACCAATCGGCTCGTTTGTCTCGCTGCGTGTTGACCTTTTTTTTTTTTTAGGTTGTAGCCTATAGCGCCTGTAGGCATATGGAGAGTCTTGATGTTGGTCGAACTCGCCCGTTGGTGGCGCAGACTGGATTTTTATAGTGACACCTGTGGTCTCAGGTGAAGATTCCATTTTCTATGATGTTCTTGATCTTCAGTTTAGGTGTATGCAGCCCCTAGCGTCCACCGTCACACTCGCAATCGGCAGACAGGTATACGCTGCATGTGGGTTGCTTCGGTCACTCGACGATGGCTTTTGACAGTAGCTCCTTGGTGAGACTTGAACTCGGGACCTTCTGCTTCCCTACCAGGCTCTTGAAAGAGTTGCCCCAGGCAGCATTCGAACTCGGGACATTGAGTTCAGCATTCCAAGACGCTAACCACTTGGCCACCGCCTCCCCTGCTAGACATCTCATGAAATTATAGTAAAAAAGTTGTGTTGCCATGAATATGTACCGTGACTTAATTCCGTAATAACGCAGTGCAGTGTTTACTTTGTCGTTTCATTAAGTTATCATTGACCATACACCTTAGCCAGACTTTGTTATACGTACTCGCTTGTGTTTTTTCCTGCTTCATTATTTGTCGTAAATATATATATTTTTTCATGTATGCGTTTTAACATCACTAATGACTTAATTACTCTACTTGCCTCTTTCTTTCTCTTTCTGTAGATTATGCTTCATCGTTATGTGGAACCATTTATGTTGTTCATGTTATAAGTGAGTCCTGCAAGTATATGTGAGTATAATAGTCCTGCAAGGACTATTGGTTTGATAACTGGTCTGTATTCTGGGACTGAGAGTGCTGTGAAGTGTGGGTCAGGTGTATCCAGCTTCTTTCCTGTGAATACAGGAGTGAGACAAGGGTGCGTCCTTGCCCCATCACTTTTCAACAATTGTATGGACTGGGTATTGGACAAGGTTGTAGATCAAAGTGATTGTGGAGCATTCGTCGGCAACACCAAGATCACTGATCTTGTTTTTGCCGATGATGCAGTAATCTTTGCTGAGTCGCTGGAGGTCCTGGTGATGCCTCTCGAGGCGCTGCACGAGGAGGCAAAGCCTTTGGGACTTGAGGTCTCCTGGCTCAAGACCAAGGTCCAGGTGTTTGGAGACTTACTAGATGAAGCAGTACAGTCTGTTTATGCGTGTGGCGAGGACATTGAGATCTTGGAAAGTTTTACATACCTTGGTAGCGCAGTCCATAATGACGGCGGGTCACGTCAAGAAGCCTTACGGCGGATTGGCATAGCCCACGGTGTTATGGACTCGCTCAGCGGGAGTATTTGGCGTTGTCGGTACCTGTGCAGGAGGACAAAGATCCGGATCTTCAAGTCGCTTGTGATCCCTGTCTTACTCTATGGTTGTGAGACATGGACACTAAATAGTGACTTGAAGAGACGAATCAATGGCTTTGGTAATAAGTGTCTTCGCAGAATCATGGGGTATCGCTGGGATGATTAAGTGTCAAATCAGCGATTGCACCGTGAGACTGAATCGAGGCCTATTACCTGCATAGTCCGTCAGCGCCAACTTCGGCTATATGGGCATGTGGGACGCTACCCTGAAACCGATCCTTCCCATCGGGTTGTATCTGTAAGAGACAATCCGGCGTGGAGGAGGCCAAGGGGGCGCCCACAAGGCTCGTGGCTGGGGCAAGTTGATGTTTCTTGTCGAGAGCTGCTTGGTATGGGAAAGGAGCCTGCATGGGAACTCGCGCGAGGTGACCCCCGGGAGTGGCGTCGTAGATTGGGCGAGGCGACGCGCCCCCCGGCGTATGCCCCCAATGATTGATTGATTGATGGCTATCATCCCGACACATTATCCTAGCTAATCAACTAACTAGGATACTTATCGGTGGATAGTGGGTTGAATTACGGCTGTAGGTTTGGATTAACACTGCATGGTCTTGTGATCCGATGTGGTCGCCGGGATCGAGGCCGCCCGTGATTGATAGAAGCGGAGATGGAAGCGTTAAGTGGGCGTCAACTGGTTATCACACCATTAACTTGACGCGCGGTGGATTGTTATGTGTGTCGCCAAGACAAGTCCTATTGGTTTATCACTTATATGTACAATTAACTATGTACAAAATCTCTTCATATTAATCAGAGAAAAGATGTTAGTCCCATGAGGGCTGGAATGATACTTGTGCTTATATACAAGCACTATTAGATGTTACTCCCATGAAGGTGTGGAGTGTACTGATTTCTCCGTGTGGGCGGTGAGCCACCGCTACCAATTACACGTGTCACCTCTTAGGTAGGCGGCCGGTGGTCCGCCAGGATTGGTACAAATTTATAGTACGGCGGCCAATGACCGGTCGCTCCAAATTAAGGTGCTAATTAGAAAGTGCAAATGGTTAATAGCACTGAGAATAATAATTTATCCTATCCCAGTACTAATCATTTACTTAAATTACCTTACTATTACTCATTACCATTATAATTATATATACATCCCTATACGCACTCCCCTAAGACGAGCGGAAAATACCTCACTCACAAGGGGGGGGGGGAACAAAACCACCACTCTACCAATTATGAGCGGGTGGTTGATGGATAATTTCCACACTATTCACATTGCATAAAAAATGTAACATTTACAGGCTAAAGGAGACATAGTTAAGGTTTACTATATAAAAGCCCAACTCTAGATAATTGTGATCACCTTGCCTTCACCTCAGCAACCTCGCGTTCACAAGTTCCTTAAACTCTTGAATAGCTGTACCGCCAAGGCGTGGCTGCGAGGCAAGGAGAGCATTTCACCAGCCGACGTAGACATAGACGAACTGGCGCTGGTGGTGCCAAGTACGGCAACGGGGCTGCAGTAGCTCTGCGGGGGTTAGGGCAACGGTCCTTGTGGTAACCTGTGCCCGCCGTAGGGGCTGCCGGAGTGTTTGTAGGTGAGGCACCCGCTGCTGATGCACCTTGAACATCACGGTGAGGCTCGCTACGTCTCGGCGGTGCTTAAAGCCCCATCCACACTGTGCCTCATGCAGAGATACACGAGGCAGGTGGATGTGTTGAATGCCCACCCGAGTGTCCAGACTGCCTCACCGCTATGGCGATGAGGCAACGCTCCGTCACAAGTTTGATTGCTGTTCATTGCAATATTTGACCACCTAAATATTTTTGCATTGAGACGTACCATATACCATTAGAATTGGAAAAGTGTGCTGATTCCGAGACAGTAAATAAAAATTCAATACAAGCACAATTACAGTAATAACAAGGAGTTGAATAAAAAAAGGTGTGAGAGGAAAAAATGTATATGCACTATTTCGCTTTGGTCTTATTATCTTATTATTGGTATAGTTTACTGCAATTTATTTATATTCATGACACGCAGTAATGTCTCGTGAAGATAATGGTATGTTCAGTCTTCCTAAATATCATCTCATTCATCTGGTATTTTGATAATACTGTATATTAATACACATCATGGAGCGCGGCGAGCGACGTCTTTCCTCAATTAAGTCAAGTGCAGCACTGAGGGATCTCAGCATGTCGATCTAGGGCCATATTCAAGAATTTTTCTCCACCCGTTGTGTCGGTTTTTGGTATACAAGAATCAACATACGACGCGACGCGTCGAACGCTCAGGGGTGGAGGTAAAGTCAGCTGATTCCCGACAACTTGCACATCCCCCCTTCACCCCGCTCTCCACTTATTCCATCGTATTTCTTCCCAGACCATTACAGGAGAGTTTTCAACACAACCGAGAGTGACATCCATACACTGTGAATGCACACGTGTCATCATTAAGGTAAAATCAGGTCCAGGAGGCCTTATATAGGTGTGTTAACTTGTGAGGAAGCCGGGCGGCGGCGGGAGGATGGAGGTCGGCCATTGTGTGGAGCAGTGGTGGCGGGCCGTTCAAATGTACTCGCAAGCATCACTCAGGCCAATTTTTTCTGCACCAACGCCTCAGACAATTGGCGAACACTAACTTAGCTATTATTTTAATGTCAGAAATGATAAATTTCACTAGTAAAATGTATTAGATATGTATAAAACAGCCAAAATACTGATGCCGCTTTGGGCTCGCTTGTGTTGGTACGCCTGTCAAATATCCACCAGTCGGGGCAGTTCTTGTAGATGTCACCAGTGGAGGTACGACGGTGGAAAATCTCCACCGGCCGGGATTTGACGAGCATTCTTGAATATAGCCCTAATCGGGCCGGTTGGATTAGCTCAGCACAACGCATTGCGGTGTTGAGAAGCTCGATTTTCAACAGCGCCACTAACAGAGCGCGCGTCATGAGGCACAGTGTTGACGGGCCTTAAGGCTGTGGAGTCGTGGTTCCTGCCCGGCACCGCTGTCCGTGATGAGCCTCACCGCGCGACCCTGTACCTTGTCAAGGAGAGCGAGGTGCTTGTTGGCCATGCCGCCCCACCCAAGACACGCGTTCTCCATGGAAGAGCGAACCTGCGCCTTGTAGAGGACTTCCAACCCCTTGCTGTCAAGGAGCCATGATATCCATCTCTTGGGATGCCAGCTTCCCCGAAGCCATTCTGGTGAGCTGCTCGATGTGGGCTCTGAAGGTCAACCTGCAGTCGTAGGTGACTCCCAACGCCTCCACTTCGTCCTGGGACACCAGCGTCTTCCCATCGCAGATAAGGCGCAGGGCTACACTCGACCTGGAGACATTGAGCAGCTGTGTTTTGTGAGGGGCGAATTTTACTTGCCACTTGTTGCCCCAGGTCACGATGCGGCTCAGCGTTGTGTTCATCTGGGTTGCAGTAGCAATCTTCTCTCCTGGGCCGTAGCTCTGCGTCAGGTGAGATAATCGGCATAGGCCCTCGAGCTGGGGATTAAATTCAAGAGGTCATTAATATAAACATTCCAGAGTAGGGGGCCGAGGCACACCTTCTCTGATTGGCTGCAACTCAGACTCATGCCCATCAATTACCACCTTTAGCTGCCTCTCTCTCGGCTAGTCGCTGAAGAGTTGAAGGAGCGGCCCATTCACACCTGCAGCGGGTAGGTTTGTGATGAGGGCTGCGTGCCCTTCGACATCCGGTCGAAATACCCATTAATGTCGAGAGCCACAACAGCAGCGACTCTCCCTTGGTCCAGGGCTGCGCTCCATTTTGAGAAATACAGCAGATGCAGGTCTGCAGCTGATCTGCCCAGCCAGAACCCAAACTGCTTAGTGTTGAGCAAGTGGTGCCTCTCAAGGTGCTCAGTGACTTTCGAAGCCACAATAGTCTCCAGAACCTTACTGAGCACCGGCAGCAAGGACACGGGACGGTAGTTTTCTAGCCTCAGTCTTTGCATTTTTTTATGCACCGGGACCGCACTACCAGCCTTCCATGCTTTTCGCAACATGCTGGTTTGTAGGCAGTGGTTGAATAGTGTGGCGAGTGGACGCGCCAGCTCCTCGGCACACTGGCGGAGTAGACGGGGACTGACATTATCCGGTTCCACTGCTTTCTGCACGTCTAGATTGAAAAGCAACGCTTTCACTTCCGCCTCACTCGTCACCACTCTCAGTAGTTGGTCACTGATTATTTCTGGCAGTGTGGGAGGCGTTCTCCCAGGATCAGGGACGCATATCTTTTATGTGAAGTGCATGGCCAGGTGATTCGTCTTTTCACGGGCAGTCTGAGCCACACTGCCGTCCCCGCGGACCAGGGGAGGGACAGTGTTACCCCGTGACTCACGCTGTTGCTCTTTGACAAGGCCCTACCAACGCCTAGACCCGACCTAACCACTCCTCAGTTGACAATTGAGGTTCTCTCTTTTTTTTTCTCTTTTTTTTCTCTCTTTCTCTCTCTCTATCTCTCTTTCTCTGTCTCTATCTCACTCTCTCTCATTCTCTCTCTCTCTCTCTCTCTCTCTCTCTCTCTCTCTCTCTCTCTCTCTCTCTCTCTTCTCTGTCTCTGTCTCTGTCTCTCTCTCTCTCTCATGCTCTCCCTCTCTCTCTCTCTCATGCTCTCCCTCTCTCTCTTCTCTCTCTCTCTCTCCTCTCTCTCTCTCTCTCTCTCTCTCTCTCTCTCTCTTCTCTCTCTCTCTCTCTCTCTCTCTCTCTCTCTCTCTCTCTCTCTCTCTTTTTTTGTGTGTTGGTAGTGTAATTAGTTCTTTTCACACTCGCTTTACTCATGGCTTTGTTTCCACGATCGGTTCCCTGGTGCCTCCTTTTCACTTAATATGAAGAAATTCACTGAGGAAGGATAGAAGGGGATGGGATGCAAGTGAGGTTAGATTTTTTAGGTTCTCGTGTTCTACCCTCACTTCTGCTTGCAAGGCTGAAAGGTGAAAGGTTGTCATGTATATATACGAGCATAACATAACTCATTCTTTATTGCTTAATTTTCCCTCATTTGTCGTTCTGACACACACACGCACACGCACACGCACACGCACACGCACACGCACACGCACACGCACACACACACACACCAGACATAATGGCACAGTTCATGCATCACTGTCCGTATAACTCACGCACAATGTTAAAAAAAAAAGAAGCAGGAGCGTGGGTATGTAAATAGGAAGAGAAACGCTATAACAACAAAAAACATAGATACCTACAGGTGCTGGCTACTAGCAGAGTTTTCCCCTAGGGTACCATTTTGCATGTCCTTTTCCTCCTATAGATGTACTGCCAAAGACTACTGTATACAGTAGTATTTGGTACTGTTGATACCATTAGTCTTAATCTACATATCATAATAGATTGCTTAAACGGTGTCAGGTCATCTTGCCCACGCGTCAGTTCGCCAACACAATGGAGGTATTTCGCAAACACACACACACATATGGGAGGCGGTAGCAGAGTGGTTAGCGTCTCCGACTGGCGTTCTCGGTGACCCGAGTTCGATCCCCGACGAAAACCAAAACCTTTCAGCATCGTCGAGTGGCCTAAGAATACCCACATGCCCTGCCCATTAACTCTACCTTCGATTGCGAGTGCATCGGAGCACACAGGGGGGCGGCATGAGCCTCTAATCACAGGCGTCACTATAAAAATCTTGCCTGCGCCACCACGGGTGAGGACCAACCATCACAGCCCTCAAGTGAACCTCCAGAGCCTACCATCCGAGCCCTGGGTCACCACTGCCTACAGGCGCTATAGACAGGCAAATGTAAATATATATATATATATATATATATATATATATATATATATATATATATATATATATATAGTAACCAGTATACCTATGCATTCATAATGAAAAAAGCTTTATAAAAGAGAGCGAACCGGAGCGTCCACTTGATACAGAGAAGTAAACTCATACGCCGTAATACTCTTCTCCTGTAGTGTTATGGACATTACATCTAGAAACACGTATATGTATCATTGTATTTCATATGTATAGGGGGCGAAAATATTGCAATATAATTAGATACGAGTTGAAGTTTTATATTTTATAAAACAAAGAATCGCCACGGCATCATGTGTCATCGACAGCCCTTCGCCACCGAGGACAGGACGCAATAATGATGCTTTCCGTCCTCCCGCTGGACTCCAATCCCGGTGTGAAGTGCGCTCAATACCCTGCTGACATCCGGCCGTGTTGTTAGCCCAGAGGGTTTATGTTAATTGAATTATAGTGTGTCATTCCCCCACGGCCTTGCCCACGCGACCTGGACTGTGTGTGTGTGTGTGTGTGTGTGTGTGTGTGTGTGTGTGTGTGTGTGTGTGTGTGTGTGTGTGTGTGTGTGTGTGTGTGTGTGTGTGTGTGTATGTATGTATGTATGTATGTATGTGTGTGTGTGTGTGTGTGTGTGTGTGTGTGTGTACAGGAGTGTATGTGTGCAGGAAAGTGTTTTGGTTTATTTCTTATTTCTAGCATTAACTCT
>JACEEZ010004423.1:596024-598524 GCA_016584305.1 Chionoecetes opilio | reverse complement strand
TCTTCTGCGACTTCGAGGGATTCCTGCAAGGACTATTGGTTTGATAACTGGTCTGTATTCTGGGACTGAGAGTGCTGTGAAGTGTGGGGCAGGTGTATCCAGCTTCTTTCCTGTGAATACAGGAGTGAGGCAAGGGTGCGTCCTTGCCCCATCACTTTTCAACGCTTGTATGGACTGGGTATTGGACAAGGTTGTAGATCAAAGTGATTGTGGAGCATCCGTCGGCAACACCAAGATCACTGATCTTGTTTTTGCCGATGATGCAGTAATCTTTGCTGAGTCGCTGGAGGTCCTGGTGATGGCTCTCGAGGCGCTGCACGAGGAGGCAAAGCCTTTGGGACTTGAGGTCTCCTGGCTCAAGACCAAGGTCCAGGTGCTTGGAGACCTACTAGATGAAGCAGTACAGTCTGTTCATGCGTGTGGCGAGGACATTGAGATCTTGGAAAGTTTTACATACCTTGGTAGCGCAGTCCATAATGACGGCGTGTCACGTCAAGAAGTCTTACGGCGGATTGGCATAGCCCACGGTGCTATGGACTCGCTCAGCGGGAGTATTTGGCGTTGTCGGTACTTGTGCAAGAGGACAAAGATCCGGATCTTCAAATCGCTTGTGATCCCTGTCTTACTCTATGGTTGTGAGACATGGACACTAAATAGTGACTTGAAGAGACGAATCAATGTCTTTGGTAATAAGTGTCTTCGCAGAATCATGGGGTATCGCTGGGATGATTACGTGTCAAATCAGCGATTGCACCGTGAGACTGAATCGAGGCCTATTACCTGCATAGTCCGTCAGCGCCAACTTCGGCTATATGGGCATGTGGCACGCTATCCTGAAACCGATCCTTTCCATCGGGTTGTATCTGTAAGAGACAATCTGGCGTGGTGGAGGTCAAGGGGGCGCCCACAAGGCTCGTGGCAAGGGCAAGTTGATGTGTCCTGTCGAGAGCTGTTTGGTATGGGAAAGGAGCCTGCATGGGAACTCGTGCGTGGTGACCCCCGGGAGTGGCGTCGTAGGGTGGGCGAGGCGACGCACCCCCCGGCGTATGCCCCCAATGATTGATTGATTGACGTGGTAACCCCGCTCCCGACCCGGTTTTGCCGGGGGACCCGACAACCCAGACCCCTCCAATGCCGACGCAGTGGGGTGGGGGGGTATACCTATGACGACCGAGGGGCAAGGCCCTCGGGATTCCCGCACTCTAAATCGAGTGGTAGGGCCCTCTAGCTCATCTTTTTCTTGTGGGGGTGGCCGGGGCGGTGCAGAGGTTGCGCCTGCCCGTTGAATCACTCCTGGAATAAACCTCCGGAAGGTTCTTCGTGTGGACAACTGGAACGGCCTGAGCCTCTCAGATGATCATCGACTACCTCTCCTATCGGGCGAGCTCAGTAGGCTGAGTGTGGTATAGTGGGACTCTCTGAGACGAGAAGGCCTGGCAGTGGCGAGACTAGCAGTGGGGGTTACACCTACTACTGGTCCGGCATGAGCAATGGTCACCGTGTCCGGGGAGTAGCTATAGGCATCTCCTTCGGAAGGAGTTCCAGCAAACTGCAGCCGTCAGTTGCTGAAGTTATTCCGGTTGATGAGCGTATAGTGCTGGTGAGGATGAAACACACTCTGGGTTTCATGTCTCTTGTTGCAGTGTACGCTCTTACCGAGGTGCGTGAAACTGAAAAGAAGGAGATGTTCTACGCCAAACTCGACTCTGTATTAGACCAGTGTCCTCCTCGGGACACACTCATTGTCTTGGGCAACTTCAATGCTACAACTGGCACTGTGAGAGATGGCTACGAGTTATGTGTTGGTCTCCATGGCCCCGGTATCAGAAACATTAACAGTTCTCTGCTTCTGAATTTTGCGAGGTCTAAAAGGTTGAGAATTTCAGGTTCTTGGTTTGTCTCTCTCTCTCTCTCTCTCTCTCTCTCTCTCTCTCTCTCTCTCTCTTCCTCCTCTCTCCTCTTCTCTCCTTCTCTCATCTCTCTCCTCCTCCTCTCTCTCTGCTCTCTCTCTCTCTCTCTCTCTCTCCTCTCTCTCTCTCTCTCTCTCTCTCTCTCTCTCTCTCTCTCTCTCAACCGCAATTAGCATGTATTCAACTATAAGGTCTGAAACTGACCTGCTTTAAAATGCTAGCAAGAATAAAAATGTGTCCAGATTTACCATTACACTCTTAGTGTTGGAATATTACTAAGAAGTTTTGTTGCAATTCAAGATTTGGTCTGAGTTTCTTTCGTCTCCCTTAAAGTCTGTAATCGTAATTATGTACCTTAAGGAAAATGTTACATCGTACTTATTACATATACCCTCAACAAAATACTGCGTTATGCTGCTGCAGAAAAAAAAGACTGAAGTATTATTTACAAATTATAGAGATTTACATGTGATTAAAACGCTGTGGAAGAGAGATAAAGAGAGAGAGAAAGAGAGAGAGAGAGAGATTCATGACCTACATGACAACATTTAAGGCCTACAGGAAGATAGATGACGAGAAGGAAGGTGGAA